>JAPYZS010000153.1:0-260175 GCA_030522925.1 Trissolcus japonicus | reverse complement strand
AAACCACAACAAAAAAACGCACCAATTCATCTACTGCAAAGTGGTGTGGAAAAGATGAAAAAATTATTGTTATAAATTTTATTATATTTACATAATGTACATATTTACTTATAATATGTAAACTTAAATATTTACATATTTACTTATTTATTCATGTTTAAATATTGGGTGTGGGGGGAGGCGCGAATCGCCGAGGGGGCATCGCCCCCCTTGTTTCAAATAAAATGATTAATTGCGAAAACTGGCATTGGCATTCATTACAAAAGTCATAACCAAGATTTATTTCATTACACTTATAAAAATTTCTAAACGATCCTCAAATCTCTCAAAGACTAATATTCAGTAGTTGAAACATTAAAAAAAGTTCATCTTGATATAAAAAATTAATAATTGCAAAAATGTTGAAACGTCCTGTTTCTCTCCTACAGTTTAATTTTTCTTTTATTTAATAAAATACGTCGAAGCAAAATTTTTGCAATTCCCCAACAAGTCTCTGGAGATACGCACTTTGAGTATATTCGGTAGAGTGAAATATTTTCTCCAGTTGGCTTCTCCCCCTGCGCACCAGCTAACTCCGCGAGCCTCGATGAATGTCCCAATTGCAAAGTCTTCTAAAGCTCCGCTACCAGCCACTAACGAGTCGCCGATCCCAGCGATCACATCGATGTCGCCCGGTCTTAGTCTGTGCACGTTGCTCGGTCGAACGAAAGACCTTCAAAAGTCCTGACATATTAAAAAAATGAAAACAATATTTTACATTATAAATTTCTTTCAAATATTGCAAATATCATTTAACAAAATTTTTTTCAAAATTTATTGCAAAAATTTTAACGTGAAATTGTAATTTTTGTTTTCGAAAATCGTTTCAAATGTTTGATTCATTTTTTACAATTTGAATAAAAACTAATGACTGTACAAATCATTACGTTACAAAAAAAAGGAATGTTTTATCAGTCTCTTTTGCTAATTGAAAATTTGCGAAGGTTTCGAATATGAAATTATTTTAAAAGCAAATATCGATTTTAAAAACATTTAAATCTGACCTTCCTCTCAGAATATCACAAGGAAAAGGAATGTACGGTGGAATTGTAGGCTGAAACCGATTACTATCATCGACGGATGGATATACCAAATTATTGTCCCCGTTTGCTTCCTGCAAATAAAAGTGTTCTATAATTATCCCTCGTTATTTTCATGAAATTTATCGAACAAAACAAACGATTGCAATTTAAAATTATGGTTTGATTAATTTTCAGTTTGGTCAATTTTTTTTAACAATTATTTTTAATTTTGTAATTGAACAATTTTTTGATAGATCCAGAACAAACGATCACAATAAAAAATTATTATTGGGTCAATTTTGCAATCGAACGAATTTTGATAGGCCAAAAATTTTTGAATAAAATATGATACATCGCTTTTACACACGTCTGATTTATTCATTAGTCGAAACGGTCACAGAAAACTTCCGTTATGTCTCACTTTCTTAAATTAAAATATTTATAAGTTGACCTTTGACCTCTCTCGATCCTTCCGCCGGTTAATTCGGTAATTTTGAAATTAACAAGATTAATGATGGAAGTTGATTAGTAATTTTTTTGTACCGCCTATGATTCATTTGACCGGTCAAATTTTCTTTGTATTTATCCTTTACATGAGTTATTGTATTATCTAATTGATCATATAACTCTCGACTAACAAAAATGTTGCTCGGCGATGAAAGAGAGGAGAGGGAGAACGCGCGTATTCAAGAGGTGCAAATTTTCTCCACTTATTTCATTCAAAGTCACGACTTTCCTTAATTGTTCTTTCACTTTCCATTTTACTTGATTTGCATTTTGCGATTTTCCAATCAATCGAACACATCGACGATTACCGTTACTCCGCGCGAGATTACATAATCCGGCGCCTCAACGAGATCGGTTGCAACGATCCCCCAGGCTCAGACTGTAACGATACTTTTATCAGATCATCATTTCGGTTTTTATTTACTTAAACAAACATCCAGTGAATCATCGTGTTTCAATTTCGTATACTGTTAAACCCCTCATGAAAGTTCAGGTGCATTAAAAATGCTATAAATAACGCCTCGCAAACTCGACAACATTTTGATCGTTATTACATCGGCCATAGATAACAATCTCGTTGTACCCGAAGAGAAATACTAAACGATAGTAATTACAACATTCGCATTAAAAAAGTGTCTTTTAATTGAATGACTTGATGAAAAAACAGTAAATGAACAATTAAAAAATTTTTTGTTGAAAAAAGTAATGTAAACAAATAATGTTGTAGAAAATGTTTTTTTGTCCTCAATGTCATAAGGAATGTTATTGTTTCGTTACCATGACTTTTAATTTGCCACCATGATGAAACAAAAATAAAATTTAAAAAATGAAAAAAAAATTAAACTAGTTTTTGTAAACAATGTCATAGATGTAATTGGTTTGATTTCTTTATTGCTGCGATTAGGAAAGGAAAAAGTGTCTTTTTTATTTGAGATTTGTTAAATAAAAAAAGTCACTGATTGAATACAAAAAGAAGCAGTTTTTATGACTTTCATTATACAGCTGAATGTACTCCGGGCATGCTAAAAATATGCTAATGTGACAATCATGAAGACACAAATTTAGTTGATGCGACACGTGCATACGTGGGTTGATGACTTGATGCCCCGTTCTTTCCTTTTTTTTTTTAATTTTTTGGTTCCCAAGAAAAATTGGCGACCGCATGATAAATTTCGTCAAGAAAACAATAATTACACTCGTAACGAAATTGCAAGACGAAAAGTTGTGATGAATTTGACGAAAACCTTCACCTGAATTTGGTTCAAGATAATGTAAAAAATCACCGGTTGAATTGCAATGATTGCATTGTTTACATGACAAAAAAGCCGATGTGGCAATCGCAGTTATGAGACAAAAATTAATTCAATTGTGATCGTTAATTTCGCATTTTTTTTTTTTTTTCAATGTCAAAAATATATAAAAAATAAAAAATGATAAAATTGTAGGTCACTTGACTTACCCTTGCGTTTCTCAGAAACCGTAACATTGAATCCATGAAAGATATGGAAGAAACCGGAAGACAGATTGTCATGGCCAAGTAGAGATACAAAAATGTGCGCTTCATGCTTCAGCCCTTGTCGGTGACTTTTTTTGATCGTTGCATCTCACAGGTTCGCGAAGACCTGTGCTTGAAAAATTTCGGACGAATTTCCTGATTCGAAAAAATTCAATTCAACGTACAAAAAAGCAAAATTGAACGACAAAATCAAACGCGAAACACTGAAAATAAAAAAGGCAAAAAATAATCAGTCGTCAAAATGAACGCCAAACAATTTTCAATCGAAATCTCATAGTCGCCTTTGGCACAATTTTTTTGTCACTTTCTAAAAAAGAATTTGATCATATGGCTTACGGTAGAAACATATTATGTATGCTTGTCGTCTCATCGCTCTTTTCTTTCTGCCCGTCTGCTTTTACTTTTTGCAAATTGTCTCTGTTGTAACTCGCACGTATGAAAAAACAAATAATGTTACATCCGCGTGAATTAATTTCGGCCGACTTTATTATTAATTATTGACATCAAACAAAATGCTGACTAAGGAACGTAAAAAAAGAGCGAAAAACACTTAATCAAAATGCATCTTCCAATCTGCATAATTTCATTTTCGTTTATAAATCATAATAATAATTCGCCTAGAAATTTATTGATTTTTGTGTTTAATCAATAATTTTTAACTTTTAAAATACAAATTTGACTAACGATTAAGATCAATTATGACACACAACTTACGTCGATAAATAAGATCCGTCAGATGAGTCGGTTCATTTTGTTGGACCCTTTTTAGTATTCCATGGACCGCACTTGCGAACACTCACGAAACGAGCGGTCGTACAAACACAGCCGGGTGCGTTACCCGACCAGAGAGTTCGGCATGAATGAATGGGACTCTTCACTTATGTGCGAACATGTTTGGGTGTCCCCACTTTTTTTTCTTTCATTACTATTGGCACTGTCAAATCGACAATTGACGAAGACCATGAACTAGAAAACGATTTCATAACTGTGGCAAATATAATGTCCATGAATATCCTAAAGCGAATATTTGCTACGTGGAATTGAACATAAAAAAAGTATTGTCATGGTTAAAACTGTTGTTTTCTGAAAAAAAGCCGGTCTATGTTTTATTTATCCTAAGAGAAAAAGTTGAAAGAATTCCTCCCATTTTTGTTTTTTTTGGTTTTAATTTTTTGAAAACTAAATACAAAATGTCTGATTTAAATAAATTTATAGTAATTTTGCGGGTGTTCAGTTGTACCAAGTGGACAAATAAGGACGATTTGCTGTCGGGCATAAAAATTTGTCGAACGTTTCTGTCCAGTGCAGCGTTTTGTTTCCGGCGGACTCTAAAAAGTTGTTCCATAATGAATTCGCGACTGAAAATAAAAATCGATCGTTCAGTGATTATTTACGATTTGCATTGATACGTTATGGAATCCGTTGAATGGGAATTGAAAAGTGAGTCATACTAACATCTCGCGTTTGTTTTTTGACTAACGTGAAATGTGTCGGTGGCCAAGTAAGATAAATCAGTCTTTCCTCGTGAGTTCTTCGGGATGGAAACGTTGGCAGTAAATGGTTGCGTTATTACTCCAAAATCTTCCCTTTTGAATTCAGGGTATTGGGATATTTCATCTTCTAATTTCCGCCAGCTGTAAAAATAAATTCTAAGTCAATACTAAAAATAATATAAAGTTTTCTTTTTGTCTTTTCAATTTATTGGTTACAAAAAATGTCTTTGAAATATTATTTCAAAGGGGGATGTAAACTTAAAAATGACAAGATTCGTACTTACATTAACAGATGGATTAAAAAATGTTGAAAAAAATGCTGACGAAATGTTGATAGATGTTGAAAATAGAATGTTTAATACCTGGTCATAATTTGATAATACTCTTCCAAATTCTTGCGATATCTGTCACCGAACAAGCATGGGCATTCCATTTTGACTGCAATTTCTTGTAAAGGCGATCTGCCAATAACGTCAATGATAGTTTGCAAATGTGGAGTGTTCACGATTGATATCAAAGTGCGAGGTAAATTATCGCGAAACGTTCTCAATACTTTCAGCAAGTTACTTTTGTGATATTCTAATAGGTCCCACGCAGATGACTCGTAGCATATATTCAGGCAAAAATCATTCGAACCTATCATTATGTTTATCAACTGCGAAACAATTTTGTTCAAATTTAAAATCATTTCTCCTTCTTTGTTTTTAATTTACATTTCTTCAAAATTCTTTTCCATATTTAAAAATAATAATGTAATAAATAACAAAATATTAAAAAATTTTCAATAATTGTTTATATTTTTTTAAATAAAATAATTTAAACAATCGACTTTAAATTTTAATTAAATTTAATAATTTTTTTTTCAGTTAAGAAATTATTTTAATTACAAATTAAAATGAAGACATACCTTCCAATGATTTTTTATGTCAACTTTTGGATTGTTTTTTATTCTTTGCAACAAAATTGTCGCCATGTAAGGTATATCAATCGACATCGCGCCGCTTTCAGCGACATTGAATTCAGATTCTTTTTCGATTGTCATGGAATCCCCTGTGGCGTATCCGAATAATTTCGGATTAAATTCCTGCCGAGATAATCAAAATTAGAGCAAGCAACATTTTTTTTTATTGCTGCTCAAAATAATGAAAGAGCCAACAACATTTTTTTGGCAACAAATTAGCAAAAAATGTTATCGGCTTGTTTGAAATAGGGATTTTGATGTAGCCAAAAGTGATGAAAATGAGAACGAAACTATTTATAGAAGATAAAATTGGAAAGAGTCAGCAAATTGTTTTGAAAAAATGAATAAAAATAGATGAAGTCAAATGTGTGAATGAATAAATTTCATCAACAAAATTTAATTTGTTTAGAAATTGAACAATTTTGAGTATCAGCTTTGGAGAAATTTCACCGAAAGACCTACCATGTAAGAAAACAAGCAAAGTTGAATAATGTATGCTTAGAGTAAATAAATAAATGTCGGACTCGATTTTTACTTTAATTATATTAGGGATTGTTAGATATTGCCGCCAAGTTCCTTGACCTCCGCCTAATGCAGAGACTCCCCGATTTTCAATAACGAGATGTAAGATATTTGTAGAAAAAATGCCGAGACCTGCTGTTAAAGAATCACCCATTGCTGCAATAACGTCTATATCTCCTGGGCGTAACTTGTTTACATTCGTAGGTGGTTTTGACGACCTTCCACCTGTAAACAAAAATTGCATCTTCAATTAGTCTAATTTTCTGAATTTGATTTATCCAAATTTCAATTAATTAATATGTTTTAAAGTTTATTTTTATCACATTTTTCATTTTTTTACCTGACAAATCACAAGGAAAAATGTTGTGGTCTGGCACTTGTGTCTGCAATTTTCTCTCTCTCGTTGCTTCTTTCAAAAATCTCTCTTCTGTTCCTGTCCTGCCTAAAAAAACCAACAAATAAAACTAAACTATTTATTTATTCTAGTTTATTATTAATTTTAATTAAAAAAAGCGAAACCAACTTTTAAGAAAATATTGATATTACTCGTTGAAAAAATTTTCAAAATAGACAATGTGCAGATTTTGATGTAAAACTTGAATTCCATTTTTTTATTGTTATACATTATTAGTTGTGCAAAACAAATTAACTTTTTCAACCCAGAAAAATATCTATAAAAATACATCCGTGACAAACCAGTTGCATATCCAACGGCGAGATAAATGCGATCTTGGAACTGCACTACCACGTCAAAAAAATTTTATTTTTCAAATTTTTATAGACTTCAACTCTGTCATCTTACTTTTATTTCATTCAATATTTCGGGACGTTGTTTAAAAATGTCATAAATGTGAAAAAAAAAAAAAACAAAACTAAATCATGTTTTATGGTTTCAGGCATACCTAGCCAGACGACGTTTTCTCTCGCTCATAAAAGTGATTGAAAATAGTTGTCATGTCGGGCGGAATGCCGTTCAAACGAGTTTTATTATTTAGTGAGAAAAATCATATTCGCATCAGGATTCAATAAGTGGGATCACTTAAGAACAAAAAGAAAGGGTTTGACATAAACGAGCAAAACAAATGGGAGCAAAGCCCTCGGCCTAGCCAGTGGGAGTGCGGGTCGCTGATCGCGCTGCAGCCATCCTCTAATGTCAAGCCGGCCATATAGTGGACAAAACTTCTAAATTAAAATGCATCAGCTTCGTTTGGATTTTGAATAGTCCTGGTTGAAAATAAATTTACATTATACAGCAGACGGTCCCTGCTTTGTTTCCACAATATTTCGTTTGTTTGTTTTTTTCCAATACTTTCAACCAATGTTAAAACGACTAGATTTTTAAACTGGGTTTTGCTATTCGAGTCAATTTTTTTATAAAAATTATGCAAAAATGTTGCGTTTTATTTAATTTGAGTGCAATTTGCATGACAATTTAATGGTGTCTGAATAGGCACATTTTAAAATGACATATCAGTTTAGCTAATTTTTATCCTAGCACAAAAAAGGCCATAAGGAAACTACAAAAGAAAACATGAGAAATATATTATGAATAGAATTTTTTTGATAAATATTTCATTGATGATTCGACCTTCGTTCGAATTTTAATGTCTACTTAATTGTTAGAAACTATTTGACTTTTATGATATATTACGAGGGTGATTTCTGGAGGTCAAAACGGTCATACAATTATTCGCTTTTTATTAGTCTAACATTTTTTTATAATCTCATACGAAAAAGGAAAATCAATTGAAAAAATTAAACAATTTTATTTAAGAATTTTCATGAATTTTAAATTTGTTCTCTTAATGAAATTATTAACAAATTTGTTTTTTTTTTATTTTTGCAACTGGTATTAGAAACGAATTAAACTATTTAAACAAAGGTGTTAAAATTAAATAAAGGAAAGTTTAAAAAATTGATTAACAAAAAACAACAATAATAACAAAAAATCATAGAATAGAAAACTTGTATTAAATAAATATAAAAAATGTCAAGAAAGATAAAAACAACAATAACAATAAAAAAATTGACAAAAATAAAAATCATAAATAACTTACTTCGTACAAAAAATTTTAAAAATAAAAAAAGAACAAAAATTTGTTAACTCAAAAAAAAAACATTGATTCAAAATTGAAAATAATTGTCAGAATTAAAATTAAAATAATAAGAAGGAAAATCTTACCGACGCTTTGGAACAAAAATCGTCTGACTTTTCGGAGCAATTGAATATTTTCCGGCGAATCAAGGGCAGTTTTCTGGCATACACTCGGAGGAACAGCACTGACACTTAGCATCAAAATTAGAAGAAAACACTTTGCATTCATCTCGCGATCAAAACCCTATCAACGATCGTCAGACAAAAAGAATTGTCGCACTTATTAATTTGCATGCAAGAATTTCAAATGGTTACTGCTGCACATGCAATCGGCAAATGAAGATCGCCGATACACGAAGGGACGAGGATTGAAAAATTCTGACCTTGATACCACCACCTGAAGATTGACACTGCTATTGAACAAATGCATTTCAAAACCTTGACGGGCAAAAAATCGAGAAAAGTCAATGAAAAGTTGCTAACAAGAAAAGATAGAAAAAGAAACAATATAAAAAAAGTTAAACACGCGGTAATTATACTTATTTGAGTTCCGAGTTGAGTTTCAATTAAGTAATTATATTTTGCAAACAGTATCGACGCAAAGATGACAAATAATCGTATCCCAACATTTTCTCACCGTCATTACAATAATGTTTAATCATACAAAAATTTTCTATGTAAACATCAATTTTTCATCGATGAAGATGAAACAATTAAAAACGAAATTCGCGACGTAAAGGTGATAAATAATCATCCGGACGTTTTTCCAATGTCATTAAAATACTGTTTAATTAGACAAATATTTCAAATGTAAACATCAGTTTTTCGTGAAACAAAAAAAAAAGAAACCAAAAAAAGAATGTAAAAGAATGTAAAATGATTTTTGCGAATGATGGAATTTGAACTAAAAGCAAAAAAAGGGATTAATCGGTGCAGCATATCTGATTTTATCTGCACTCTCATTTTCACGTGATTTGAAATAATAAGCCAACACGTGAACAGATCAATTTTCTTCAACTCGATGAAATTCTAGTTCACGTTCAACAGATACGGCGCATCGTCAGTCATCGTTTTTCATTGATATCACAACTATCTGTCAAACCTAAGCCTATCGTGACGTCACGGCGACGTCATGTATGACTTACAAGGAATTCTATTACCTTTTCAAACATGAGACACGCTTTGAAAAATTTGCCTGTAATGCAATTCTTTTTAATCTATTGAAAGATTTTTATCAAATGCGTCAAATGCGATTTTCAGATTAGCGCAACTCGATTCTCTCGTGACAATTCATCCATTTGAAATTTTGTCGTGAAATTGCAATATTTTTTATTTTTTATTTTATTTTTCATTTTTAAGGGTAAATTGCAATTCTTTAGGTGGCGCTTGTTACTTCCCGATATTTTCTTTGGTGACACTGGAAATTTCCATTAAAAATATATTAAAAAAACAATAAATTATTTATCTCAACAATTTTTTAACATTTGAATATTTTTTTGTATTTTAAAATTTTTACTTTTGATAAATTCAAAAATACAGGAATGTCCGTCCGATCCGGTCAAGTTGAAGATAAGTGATGGTGAACGCGGAAACAAGATTTTTTTTTGGCGACATTTACAATTTCCACAAAACTGTAACGACAATGATTAGTGCATTTAAAAATCAACATAGTTCAATCGTCTCGGAATAAATTAACTTGAATTGTGGTAATCCTTGTACCACTTACTTCGTTTCTTGTCATATCGGCTATACCAACTTAGTAATGGCAGTCAGAAATAAAATATAACAATAATGATTGATTGTGGGTATTTTATTTTTGTACATTTTTTCGTTCCCATCCGTTTCAATAAAAATCTGTGTGCGAAGTTATAAATGAAGTTGGCCTCTCAGATGATCTCTGCCATGAATGAATAAATCGTCATACAAAGCAACTTTTTCTTATTTTCTTTTTTCAACTTTTAACATTTTGTCAGAATTAAAATCTCACATTAACAATTGTTGATTAAATATTTGTCACACAATTGAAATAATTTGATGATAATGAAAACAACCCCTTCTCTAAAAAAACTATTAAATCTAAAGTTGGTTGCAATTTGTGTTAATAATATTTTTTTGTTCAAAACGCAGCCAAATAACTAAGTAAATAATTTTTTTTTTGTTTTAATATGAATTTTTTTACTAGTATAGTATAAGTTCTTGATATATTATTTGAAGTTAGGTTCACAGAGGTGATAATGAGAAAATTATGAAAAAAGTTGTATAACGTGTTGAATATTTCATTAAAGTAACGAAATGAGGCGAACTAAATAATCTATTGTAGTCTATATTTAAATAACTCAACTATGCGTACACGATATCTTCAAATTACATATGAACATTTGTTATAGTTTTCTTTGTTCGAATCTCATGGATGGTTTAAAAGTTACAATCTGATAAGTGAAAATTTTCCAATCTATATTAAATTTTCCTATACCTCCCATGTATTTCAATCCAACTTTAAATAATCTTCATATCTTGTCGAGTATCTTGTCTTCTAGATAGACGAAATTGCTTGAATTCAAGGATGATTAAGAATATGGTGAAAAAATTTTTATAAAAGTATTTCATTGAAATCGACTTCATGACAGTCCTACCTCAAATTGAAAAAAATCTAAGAAGAATTTTGATTAGATGAAAAATTTGTTTGGTAATATTCAAACGCCTGTCAAAAGACAACCGGGAACACAGTTGAGTGTAACGTCCTGCGGTTCTGCTGTTGAAGTGATGAATTAGCATTTCTTGAATGTTAAATAGTTCAACGAATTAATCAGTTTTCAAACTGATTACAAACATTTTTTTAAAATTAACAAAAACGAAAGAAAAAAGAAAAAATACTAAGTCATCGTGATTATTTTTAAAGCAATCAGCAAAATAATAAACTTTAAAAAAAAACATTCAAATACAAATGGTAAAAGCTATCAGCAAATTATTAACAACAAATTGGCCGTAATAATAATTTAAATCGTTTGAATATTTCATAATATAAATTATGTCCATATTTTTATTTATATCTCCCAAAAGTAATTATTCTATATAAAAGTAATATTACTATTAAAAAAAAGATAATTAAAAAAACAAATCTAACAAAAATGATCCATTGAAATGGACGGGTGATATACAATTGTGCCGACTTTGATAATTTGATATGCGATTGCGCCGAAATCCATGGACTGTTGCGCCTAATCTCGCACCGAAATCTGTGTTTATGCAATTATGTTATGCAAAAAAAATCTTTTCGCCATTTTTCTGTCAAATGTTTAGATATTGCTGTATTTGAATTCGGCGCAACTGCATAATTCAATTGCAGGATTTTTATATCTATTTTTCTGGATCGGCGCAAATTGCAGAGGCCCCCAATTGGGACTAGATTTGTTCGGCAATTTACACCGATGTTGCGTGAGATGAATCGTCAACGTGAATTCTATGTTTTTCAGTAAAAAGTATATATTTTAGATATATCACTATCATTTGAAATCATATGATGTAAACTCAATACAAGTAGCGTGCACGAATTACAAATCAAATATTTATCATATTATATAAATATCATAAATTAATTTTATCTTACAGTTGTTGACACTCACATTTCATCAGAATAAATTCAGAATCAACTTGTAACAAAATATGTATTAATAAAAATAAAGAATGTTTGTTATTAAAATTACACTCAACGGATAAAATAAAAGTATGTTATTGTAATTGTAAATATGTTAAATTTTGTATAATATAAGAACTTGATATATTGCGTCACCTTGCCCAACCTGATATGACAACAATGATATATTTATTTTTATTTATCATAAATATTCCAACGAAACAATTCAAATAGGTCAGACGCCGATCGATACAATTTTCAATTAAACAAAATGAGAATTAAATTTAACTCGCCCGATGATTTATTATTATATTGTGCAACCATGATAACTTCGTTACCATCATTGCATAAATGCCATTAAAATTCCTTAAAGCCTAACTAAAACTAACATTAACATTTAAACAAAACCTTCCAGTGTCAAGTTTCATAATAATGGCAACGCGCCGAAACAATAACAATACATACAAAACTTAAGCGACAATAAATGAACGTTCAATTCGAATTTTACCCGCCTTATTCTCGTCCTTGTCACTCGCGCTCTACCTTACCGACCGATTTCAAAATCACAACAATTCATTGGCGAAAAAGAACGATCAACACAGAAAACAAACGTAAACAAACACAGGACAAAGGGGTGGAAAATGTGAAACCCCTCTTGGTGTTTTTGTCCGTGGTTGTACTGAGAGCTTCTCGAAGAAGAGGACCACCCGACCCCCTCCGATTGTCGAATCCACACGAGCGGCAGCCATTGCGAATGTGTTTTGCTTAAAATGAGAGCGGCGCTGTGGTTGCGCGACAGAGCTCGTGTGCGGTGCTCGCCGAGTGAAGTGTGGATTCTGCGTGCGATTGCGTCCAGTCGTTTAGCGAAATCCCGCGAGAGTGCAGGTATCGACGTCGGCGCTGATCACGGTTCATCGAGGATCAATCGTTGGACAGAGAGAAAAGCCGAGGCGCGAGAAGGAGAGAGAGCATCCACGCGTTTGGCGACGAACCTTTTCAAACAAACGAGCGACACCAGTCGAGACGCGATCAACGGACGAGCATCCAGAGCAGGCTTCCAGTTGGACCGAGACAGCAGCGCAATCATGCCGGAAACCGCGCACCACATGAACGGATACGCGAACGGCCACACGCCGCCGGAGCTACAGCAGGACACCAGCTTCCTCTTCACCTCGGAGTCCGTCGGCGAAGGCCACCCAGGTTAATTTCCATTGCTTCCCTCGCGGCCAACTTCCGTTCTTTATTTCTTTTTTCAATTTTTTTTCCTCGCGCTGAACGCGCTGAAATGGCGCGCTTCGACCCACATGTTTTGACTGGTCGCCACGCTGCTTCCGCTTCCCGGTCGTACAAAAATTGTTCCGGGCGTCCTGTGACTCGCCCAGCCTCGGCCACCACGACCCACCATTGTCCCTGCACCACGCGTCCTCTATTATGGCGCTTCTCCACGTATTACCTCATATCCGCCATATGCGCGCAACCTCGTTACCATGTGCCCGCATCACACTTCTCACACAGTTTTCCCAGTCCATTTCACAATCCATGACTCGTCTTGTTTTCAATCCATCTCATAACTTTTCCACTTTTCCAACACCAGACTTTCCTCTCGGTTCACAAACTCTGTACATCTTCAAACAACATTTTTTATTTTCCTCTCGTAGTCTTCTGCTCATTTTTATTTATTTATTTATCTTTTTCAAATTTAATTCTAATTTTAACCAGTCTGGTGACAATTTTTTTATTCAACTCGAGTTTGGTTTCAATTTCTTTATCTCGTTATTTTTGTTCTGTAAGTCTTGATGATCAAGATAAAAAAGGTTAAAAGTGCAATGTTTATAAACAATTTTGCTTTCCTTTTTCATTTTAATTTTTTTTTATTTTTATATAGTTTTTTGGTAAAGTTTAGTTAAATTGGAATGAAAAGGTTTGATATACTGGAAATAATTGATGTGTTTCGTTCCGCTTTGAATTTTCTTTCGTTTGACCCAACCACGTGTTTAATGTTTTTCGTCGATGTAAATAGTGGGCATACAGAGGTTGTGAACGAATTTTATTTCTCACTCGTGTTATATGACACAGTTGAAACAAAACATTTATTTCTTACATTTGAATCGTTATTTTATATTACTTATCTTAATTCTTTATTTCGGAGCAAGATCATTATTAAATTATAACGATCAATGTTCAATATTCTCATTTTGCAATTTTGTGTGTTCATTACAGTTGTTTTATTATTATTCACATTTATCTCTTTCTGAACAAAATTATTAGCAAATCATAATAATTAGTTTTCAATCTTCTTATTTTCGCAATGTTTTCTTTTTTTTTTGATAATTATCATTTTGGGGCAACATTTTTTTTTTTTTCATTTCGGAGCAAACGATATTGGTGAAGGACAATTTTTTGCTCCAAATTGATTCGTACGATTGTCATGAATTTATTTTTATCCCGGATGAATTAGAACAATGATTAGTAACTTTTAGAGTCGAGTCTGTTAAACAGTGTATTTGATGATTAATTGATGACAGTTGCAATGTCAAGATGTGATAAAACAACAAAACGAAAAAGAAATCTTATAACGAAGACCGATGATTATCATAAAAGCAAAACTGGTCGAATTAAACTACTATGTTTGATTTATTACTCGACTTTTTTTTTCTTCATTTGATAATCAAAATGAAATAATAACCCAGTAAACAAAAATTGGATCATACTTTCGTTTGTATACTGAATCATCCGATAATTCCCACTTTTGCCATTTTTTCCTCTGTGAAAACAAATAAAACAATACGTCAACGAGCAGCTGTAATGGCAAATTTTTCTTAGCTATAATTTTCCTAATGACAGTGTCTTTCAACTCTTATCGCTCACTTAAATATTTATTTAAAACATGAAACGAGCATTAAACTACTCGACAATTTATTTTCATTCGCTTTTCTAGTAGCCGATAATTTTTTTTACCCGTTCCTAGAAATAAGTTGGATTGACATGATCTATGCAATATTGTGAAATCAATTTGAAAAACTAAAAGTTTGATTTTTTGCTTTTCAGACAAAATGTGTGACCAGATTAGTGATGCCATTCTTGACGCACATCTGAAGCAAGATCCAGATGCAAAAGTAGCTTGTGGTAAGTGATAATCACAATACGCTATAAAAAGAACAGAAATTAAAAAGAAAACTAATTGATGAAAGAACAAATTAAAAAATTCAATTATAGGTATCAATTCAAGCACAATCAAAAGCCCAAACGAACATTAAAATTTATCACCGTTCAGAATTGTAAACAAAGAAATAAATTGTTTGCAAAACGTTGCCCGCGGGGTTAGATGTGAGTTCTCCAAAAAAGCGCAACTTCATTATTCTTATCGGCGTATTACAAATGTTTCCTCGGGCTTATCTCGCGGTTGCTCGACTTAAGCAACAAAGTGAGTTCCCCGCTGTTTACATCAGCAATTAAATCAATTTTTGATTTGAACAAATGGGTCGGATCAAAAATGTGTACTTGGGGTAGTTGTATAGTTCAACTCGATAGTCAGCTTTTGATCAAATTTGTAAGACATTGTTCATCTTATGAATGAAATTTTTGGCAAAAATTGAACTTATTCCTATGTCCGAAAACCGAGATTTTGATTTCAAAGTTGGCCAAACTCATATAGGCTTCTTGTGGCAAGTGTGAAAAAATGTGTACATAAAATGATGTAATCGAAAAAGCAAAAGTTAAATTTTGTTCAAACGAAAGATAATGCTGTAATATAAAATGTGATCTTATGCATAGGTTTTCCATAAATTTGAAATAAAGATCAGAATTACAGCATAATCATCGCTGAGCCTGATTAGTTAACCGCGTACAGTCAGGCTGGAAAGTTTGCATCCCTTTTTAAAATCGAACATAATTTTTGCAATAAAAATATAAAGTATTAGTTTTTAATTGATTTTAACATTTGATTATTATTTTTCTGTTTGATACAAATTTTATTATCAATCTTAATTTTCATTCATTTTTTCAAATTTTTTCAATGTTTTATTTTCTTCTTATTATTATTGTTAGGCGCACTTGAGTCAGGGAGAAGAGTCGAATACTTGTTGTACCATGTCGACATAATATTTAATCGGGAAGGTGTCCTGTTACCGAGGCCGCGCAGATAAATTTTCTGATGACGCGCCGAAAAGTTCCGCGAACTCGAACCAGACTTTAGTTGGCATAATTCGAATCATTTTGCGTCAGCAGGTTTTAATAGCTCTTATCGTTTGTTCTCATTACAGAAACCGTAACGAAGACGGGAATGGTGTTGCTGTGCGGTGAAATAACATCGAAGGCAGTCGTGGATTATCAAAAAATCGTCCGGGACACGGTCAACCATATTGGCTACGACGATTCTTCCAAAGGTAAAGTCGCGAGCGAGCAGAACCCGGTCATCGCCAGCATTGGCTAACGTTTCGTTTAATACTGATTAAAAAAATTAGTCATTGACGCTGTAACACAGCCGTAATTGCAAATAACAAAGATTGCGTTTTGTCATCAGTACTAAACGAACCATTTCATTGGACCAAAGACCAAGAATTCGATTGGTCCCCCAACCAAAAGCTTCCTATCTAATAGTCGGGACGCGCCCCGGAAGATTCAAAAGCGTTCAACGCATGCTGCATTAAACCTCTCACCACATACGATCTCAATTCACCAGCAAACTGAACGAAAAATAAAAAGAACAATTCAAAAACTTACATAAAAAAGAACGTACTTGTAAAGATGAATCTATATTTAGATCAAACAGTACTATTGTTGAATACTTGCAAATGTGGTTTCTAAACGATAACCTCGTTGATTGAAAAAATGTTACCAGAAAAGAATCGGGATAAGATGTGAATTCAAAGATTTCATTATTAAACAATAAGTCACGTTATCAGATGGTCAAAGTAAACGGGAACAGATGATTGTGGCTGTTACTCTTTTGTTTTGACGCTTTTTGCTGGGCTTACACTCATCCTCATAACTAAATTTACTTCTTCATGAATTCGGAACATTTTTCTATCAAACAAAAAACAAACTAAGAAAATGTTTTATAAGAACAAAAGGAAATGTAAATAAGTAAGAATATGATGGTGGTGGCAGGATTCGATTGGCGAACGTTGAACCTTTTGGTGGCACTCGAAGAACAGTCTCCAAATATTGCGGACGGCGTCCATGTGGACAGGGAAGAGAAGGATGTGGGTGCGGGTGATCAGGTACATAAGCCATTCACAGCCTGTGCCAGAGCAGAGCAGCCATAACAAAAAAAAAAAGAACAATATAAACTGTAGTCAAACTAAAACAAAATTTCATCAGAACGAAAATCTTTTTTTTAATTTTAAGTCGCGAATAAAAATGATCAAGTTAGGCCCAATTCAAGAAATAAAATTTTCAACCGGGAAATTAGATTTCAAATTCAAATCAGATTTGAGGAAAGGAAACTAAAAGATGGAAAGTTTTAACGAAGGTAAAGTTCACTTTAGGAAACTTCACCCACGTCAACGGTCTCCTCCAAGGTCCACAAATTATGTCATGATTCCAATTATCTAAACTCTAAGATTTTGTGAAAAAAAAGTACTCATTCACATCAGAATCCCAGAAGAGAACAAAAAATACAGGAAACACAAACAGATTGTACATAATTATACTTTTTTTTTGTCAGTCTAAACAGATATCATTCAACAGAATTATGTATATTAGTTCAGTCGAAAAAGTCAGTCCAACTGTTTGAAATGTCTTCGAAATTTGTTATGTCAACGAGAAAGAGAACTGATAAAATTGTTTTGAATTTCGGGGTCGTGCTAATAAGTACAAGACGGTTTGAAACTGTCAAATAATTCTCGATAAAAAGAAAAAAAAAACGGAAACATCTCAAGGTGCACAAAAAGTAATATAATAATGGTTACAAAAATAGAAATCGTAGTTTTCACAGAACTGATTAAATCTTTTCATCTGTCTTAAACGTTTTGTTGTTATTTCTTTTTATTATCTTTCCGTGTGTAATTTTCAGTCGAGTCTGTAAACAAAAAAATGTTTAATATTTCATTAACCGGAGGATTAATTGGATTAACGTTGTATCGCGAACGGTTACATACAAAGATAATTTCAGATGAATTCGAACACGTGGATACGGTCTGAGTAACGTGAGACGACCACACGTAAGCTTGCTTTTATGTAAACCGAGCCTATCATCAAAGTTATAAGTTGACTAAACAAATTTATCAACTCGAGATGAATTAAGAAGAAAAAAATCTGTTGAAAAAAAAAATTTTTTTTCTCTTTTTGTCTTTTTGCAAAAGTTAACTAGGAAAGAGAGAGATAGAACAAATGAAGGAGATGTGAAAAGAGAATTTGTATGATCTGCCGTAGGTTTTGACTACAAATTATGCAGCGTGTTATTGGCGTTAGATGCCCAGTCGCCAAATATTGCAGCGGGGGTACACGAAAACCGTAGCGACGAAGAAGTTGGTGCTGGTGATCAGGTTACTAGAACAAAACATCGAATGAATGTCGAAAAAGCATCCACTGTCCTTTCGTGTTCTCTCGCAATATTAATAACCGTGACATTTCACCCTTTTTCTTGTGCATCGATATGGACGCTATTGTAAAACCCGTGGCTATATTTATTTTCTCTGACGCGGTTGCATCCGCGACACGCCCGCACTGTATCTCTAGAGTAGCTTTTAATTTCAGTTTCTCGCATGAAAGTAACCAGTCTGATTAGTTCGTCTTGATTAGGTTACGTTACAGCATTATCTTGCACAGACTATACACGGCTTGCGATATACAATACCTCTTCCCGGTTCATTGTCACTCGCACCTTTTCATCCACTTGTAATTCCTCTATTGTTCAGAAACAGATTTTTTTTTCTTTTTTTTTTTCAACCATCAAGCCAACTTTCTCCAATTCAATATTATGACATCTTTGCTCTTATCAAACCTTGCATTTCAATTTGAAATGATTTGAATTTTTTTTTTAAATTCAAGTCAGTACAATTTTACTGTCATTCTTTTTTTCTATTTTTTTTTTTTTTATTGTTGAGAGTATTTGTATCCCGCAAGTTGTATTTAGCCACTGGTTATATTTTTGCACTTTAGTTGCACCGTAGTTTTCTTTTATTTCCATATCTATTTTTTTTTGTATTTTTCCGATTTTTTTCCTGCAAAAGAGAAATCTTTTATAGTTTCTACAATAGTTGTTCCGTGAGCTTCTTTGGATAGCGTTTTATGTATATTAACAATGGCATAGATGGACACCTTTTTTGCTGTGTTATTTATAGCACTCCGCCTGTCCCGTAGACAAACTTCAGATCAGATGTCGTCAAGATGTTTTTGTAGTTGACTATGGTTTTGATTATATTTTGGTTTTGAATTATATTTTAATTTGTGTTCGGAATACAATTGCATGTAGTTTTTGCACTTAACGTTTTTTTTTGTTTTTGATAACTGTCAATTTTTGTCTTACAATTTTTGCAAACTTGTTTTCTTGTAGTATTGAAAAACCCTGTCCTGCTCTGATTAGGCAATGCATTTTATTAGAAATACTAAAAAATAATATTTTTTTTTAATTCCTTTTTTTTTATTCAATTGTAATATTTAGTTAGCACGCCAATGGATGAATTTGTAATGGATAATTGTAACTAACAAAAACCAACTTACATGTTTTATTTGTTATTTTTTTGTGTCTATACGTTTTGTATATAAATTTGTAACTAACTTGCTTTTTGTGATTAACGCGTAGTTGTGATTAATAATGTTTTCATTGCGAACTAACAGATTGACTGTTCTGTTACGAATTCATCTGTTGTTTTAATATTACAACCCAACATTATTGCTTTAATTAGATTACTAATTACAATTGTTGTAAACCAGGGCTTGATGTTTGGATACGCGACGGATGAAACGGACGAGTGTATGCCTTTGACTGTCGTTCTTGCACACAAGCTAAACCAAAAAATAGCCGATCTCAGACGAAGTGGCGAGTTCTGGTGGGCACGACCCGATTCTAAAACACAGGTAAGCGTAACAAAAAATAAATCATAGTATTGATAATTTTATTTTTTTGATTAAATTTATAAATTAATAACAATTAAAAAGTAAGACCAGTTTTTCAATGATTTAATAAAATTATCGCTAGTTTGTATTTGAACTTCTGTGATGCAGAATCTTAATTATGAGAAAAACTGGGATTTATAACAACCAAATGTAATGAAGTAGAAAAAAAATGGAATTATTTGTTAAGTTTGTTATTATGACGGATTTAAAATGGTGCACACTTTTTTTAGGTGACTTGCGAGTATTATATGGATCATGGTGCTTGCGTGCCCGTGCGAGTTCACACTGTGGTGGTATCGCTGCAGCACAGTGAAAAAATCAGTCTGGAGGAATTGCGTAAGGCAGTGATGGACAAAGTTATCAAAGAAGTAATCCCCTCTCGATATCTCGACGACAGAACTGTTTATCACGTAAACCCTTGTGGTTTATTCATTATCGGAGGACCACAAGTACGTTGAATAATGTTATTACAAAATCGCGCTTTGTTTTTCAGCTGAGAATGTTATAGTGGGCGTGCATGTATGTGCGCCAGTATCAATCGTTCTTTAAATGTTGGCTCATACGAGAGACAAGCAAATTCAATGATATACTTGAACATAAAAAAAAAGTTCTTCCCGATTAATTAATCTGCTTGTTATTGGATCGATGTGACGTCATTCTTACAGACATTTTTAATTTTGTAAAACTTCTTTTTATAAAACTATATTTTATTTTCCAGAGCGATGCTGGATTGACTGGACGAAAAATCATCGTCGACACATACGGAGGATGGGGAGCCCATGGCGGTGGAGCATTCTCTGGAAAAGATTTTACAAAAGTAGACAGATCTGCTGCATACGCCGCGAGATGGGTAGCCAAGTCCTTGGTGAAAGCGGGACTTTGCAGGCGCTGTCTTGTACAGGTACAGATTAAGAAAAAAAAGCATTGTTTTTCATGAGTAATCTTCGACCACTGAAAACGGAAATGATAACGAGTCAAAATTTTGATTGGAAATATGTTTGTTGGTCGATTGAAGAGTATTTTCGTTCTGATAACATTATCAAAATCTGAAAAATGATGTAAGACGTGATGTAATCTGATCGAGTGGTTTGTTAATCAGACGCGTTTATTTTTGTCAACAGGTTTCGTACGCCATTGGAGTGGCTGAACCTTTATCTATCACAGTATTTGATTATGGAACTTCCAAGCTCTCACAAAATGAACTGCTTGACGTAGTCAATAAAAACTTTGATCTGCGCCCTGGCAAAATTGTTAAGTAAGTGAAACTTCATATTTCATTGGCATAATAATCTTGTCCGTTAAATTCCATCGTGTCATATTTGATACGACGGAAAATATTCAATTAACAAAATTTATCTGAGGTTGCAAATTGTGTTTCATTCCTTTTATTTTATTTTTTCGTTTTTTTTCTTTTTGCAGGGAGCTCAACTTACGTAAACCAATTTATCAGCAAACTAGCACGTATGGACATTTCGGACGAGACGAATTCAGCTGGGAGCAACCAAAAACTCTGGTTTTAGATTGATGAGAATGATGAATCTAAGTAATCCATACGTCAATGCTAATTTAAAGGTCGTGTACCCCTACGTCTATCGTTCCAAAAGAAAAATCACATTGTCGCCATTTGTCTCCCTCCCAACGCCAATGATTTTCGACTCCCGACGGTTTGTTATTGACAAACAGACACACATTTTGTCATTAACAAAACTTACCAGCGCATCTCAACGTGCTACTGAAATTGATCACACATATTTGCATTCAAGCATTTCTCATCCTTCCCCTACCCCCAAAACAAAAACTTGAGGAAACAAGAATAACAGAGGAAGAAAAAAAACTCAAATCGAGCTCATTTTGCAGCATTTCTTTACAAACGCAGTGCATGATCATCCGTGCGTTTCTGAATTTTGTACCCTCTAAAACCATTCGTGACCGGTTTCCCTTAACATTCAAGATGTTAACAGCAATCCAGGCAGGAAGTTTTATGCTAATATTCAAATGACAATCAAAATTTCATACTAATGTAAAACTTCCCCTTTCGAGTTGCTGCGAGGATCTTTGATCTGATTGCGTAAAATGTAAGGAAACAATTATTATATAAAAGGCAAAAAAGTTGTAGATCAACGTAGATGAAATCCCCAAAATAATTAGACATTGCGAGCTCCGACGACGGATTCCTTTTAAAATGGAACGACGAAAGGAATAACTGACGTGTTACCACTAATAACAAAAACAAAAAAGTGGCCACAAGAATTTTCGATCATTTTTTGAAGAACACATCAAAAAATGGTTTACGATCTATAATCAACATATACAAATGAATAGTTCGTGTTCGCACTTGTATACATTTGCTCTCTTTATCTCTGTCTGTCTATCTGTCAAGGTGTTCGTGCATTTTTTTTTCCTTTGTCAAAGACTCTGTTCCTAAGTTGGCCAAACTTTTGTTGTATATAAGTAATTTTTTTGATGAGAAAGCAAGCCATTGGTTGTCCATGTAATAATTGTACTAATAGTGAACATAGAATGAAGGTGCATTTCAATTTTAATAACGATGATGGAAAAAACAAAACAAAAACTAAAATGTGCGCCGTCCAGGCTTTTTTGCGACCGATTGTTAAGGATGATCTTATATTTTTATCAATTTCAATGAAACGACTCACGGGAGCGTGGCAGTCTCTTCATATAAAAATACTTTTTAGTGAATTTTCAACGACGGTGTCGCTATTTAAGTGTATACACATTTTAAATGTATTTTGTCGACTATTTTGAACGTAATGATTTTAAGATTTTTATTTCCTCGTCGAACATGTTCAAACATTGGCAGAAACTAGTTTTTTAATCGCATCTTTTATCCGTGTATTTTATCTTAATTTTTTAAAACTACATTTTTAGAAAAAAAAATAATAAAAATGAACAATAACATGCAATGTATATAAAAAAAATTCATTTGTAAATACATGTAATGTATGTATATACTTAATCTTTTTAATGAATTTATACATTAAACTAATGAATTTTATCGTTACGCAAAATAAATTACAACACAATGATTTTATTTTTGGTTTTATATGACAAAACAAAAAGACATTTTCTCATGTAAATAAATGTTTCCTTGTGATGTTTTGGACCGATGTTATTATAGGATTGTGAATGAACTTATTATCTGAACAGATTATGTTGCGCTCCCGATTAGCCTCATCAACCATTAATTGTATATTCAATTGTCGCCATGCAAACTGTAAAACATTGTTTTTATTAACAAAAGCCCTAGCGAATGAGTTGCAACAAAAAAACGCTTAGAGTGAAAATATGTACTTGACTTATTATACGCAGCGCAAACTTTGTTTCTTCTGTACCGTAATTAGTTGCTTAATACATACAGTTTTGTGTTCATTCACGTTTGCTGTTTAAATGCATGCGTTTTTCTTTGCAATAAACTTACGTTGCGTGTTCATGATTTTAAAGAAAAGTAAATTTGATTTGCCAACGATTCGTCATACAATATTTTTATTATTCATTGGTTACCAAAATAGTGTAAATTGGTAGTGAAACACATTCCACCGGTAAAAGTAAAATTTCAATTGTACATTGTAAAAATTTTTAAGGCAGATATGCACACAGATTTTATGAATTGACAAAAAAAAAAAAAAAGAAAATACCTTCGTTATTGTGTACTTCGTTTTAAACTTAGTTTATTGATTCAGTGATAAAGTTGTAAAAACGATGTAACTGAAAAGTGAAAAACGGAAAAGAAAATATTCAAATTTCTATAGTAATCGAATTTAATGTTTGTACACTGCAACAACGTTAGAATATTTATTGATTTGCAAGATGCAAAAGCACAGTTGACTCGCGTTTGATTGGTTTTTGTTGCGAGTTTGTATCATGAGACAACTTTGAAAAAAAACTTTAAATACAATGTGTGTTCCAAATTGAATAAAAAGCAAACGAAAAAGAAAATAGAAAGGGAAAACCAAAATTTTATGCATTCAAAAGTCTTAAATAAACGGGAGTTTATTGTATTTGATAATGTAAGCGGTGTAAAATGATGAATTTTAATTGAATTATGCCACAATATATAGAGTTGTACATGAAAATAAACATTTGTTTTAAAGATTCTTTAGATTTATTACGATCTTTCATATAATGAAATCCAACATCAATCCAACAGTTTTTGTTTTCCATAACTTTTGTAAAATAATTTTCACGAGTTGGTTGAAAGGTTTTACAAAAAATAAAATTTCTTAGTGAAAAGAGGAGTAATTTAGGATGAAGGTGTACTTTTTGCAGGTACAATATCGCTTATCCATTTCAAGTACTGCTCGTTTCCATTTTGTATCTAAAAATTATCAAAATTGAGTCAAATATGTAAGGTAAGTATTTTTTAAGTTTTTTAGAATTAGAAAATTTAACAAAATTTTTTTGGTTCACTTACGGGCAAAGAAATGACTTCGCAAACTTCATAGGGATGATTTTTCCTATAAATAAGGTCAATTTAATTATTTCTGTATTATAAAAATTGTTTTTAATTTTAGAAATAAATTTTATATTGTAAACTTACTTGACAAATGTAGTCAGGTCATCCACGGTGTCAGTTCTAGTTTTCATCATCTGCAATATAATAAAAATGGATACAAAAGATGAATAAATTATAAAATAAAAACTTCAACTCTTTTCAAAACCTGAACATCAAAAGAGTTATTTTAAAAAAATGCAAAAGTATGTTCCACAGATCAGTTCATTATGGAAAGTTTAACATTTTTTTTAATATTCAACATTTAAAAGACAACTTGAATGAAAACTTTTGAACGAAACCAACTTTTAATAAACAAAAACTTCTGCTTTAAAAAAGTTATTGAATTACCAAAAGCAGTTCACTATCCTCATTAATTTTGTTCTTCCATTCATACCTGAAAAAATATAAAATGTTTAAAATGTTTTTTAATTGAATAATGTATTCTAGTATATACTTACACAGAAGTAATTTGAGGGATGATGTTGACACACGCTGCCAATTTATTAGTGACGACTCCCCTGAAAAATTGTAATTTTTAAGTTTCAAATTATTGTTTACATTTGTTTAACTCAGCAATTATTAAAAAAATTTATTATTATGTAAAAATAAGTACCTTGCTAATGTTTTAGCAACTTCATCTGTCGGAACAGTCACATAAACGACAGAATAAATCCCATTGAAATGGCTCATATTTCTGCTCTGAGCGGCGATATTTCTCGTCAAACAAAGTATCGTAAACAAACTCAATGCCGGCTTCCCGAACATTTGTACGATTTGTTTTTCTTCGCCTCAACCTACTGTCTGTTGCGATTCTAGTCTGCTAAATTATTATACCAAAAATGACATTTGGTTATAATTTTTTATCCAGGAATTGAATAACTAAACGCAACCGAATTTTGAACTGCACAGGGCAAACGTTCCGATAAATTGAAGACATTTTGCTAAAATCAATGATGACTTTATCTTCAAAAGGTAAAATCAACTTTGAAATTTGTTTATGAAACAGAAATCGATTTTTATTTTCGCAAAATCATAAACGCAATTTTACAGAATATTTTCAATTTTGGAAGTGTATAGAAAAGGATATAGCAAATGTATATCACAAGTAGGTAATTAAAAATATGATTTGAAAAAGAGAAAATTGAACTTATAAATTTTTCAATTAAAAAACTGTTATTTTATTTTTGCAAAATCTCACACGCAGTTTTACAGAACATTTACAATGTTAAACATCTATAAAGATGGAAAATATAAAAAATATATATTACACAGAAAAATAGATGATAAAAAAACAAAAATTAAGATACAAATTGAAAATTCGAAGGGGATCCTTTGGATATAAGAGATTATTGTATAAAAATCATCACAGACTTAAATCAGACGTGTAAAGGTCAAAATTGGGCAGTGGATTGTCGTCAATTATTGAGTTCAGCTCGTGGTAACGTTTCCTTACATGATGTGCTGCCATTTTCGGCTGCCTGTCTCGGGTAAAGATACCCTTTTTATTTCCTCCAACCCTTGTATAAGCTGAAAAATTATTAGTTAATTAATAAATTAATTATTCAAATTAATTATTTTTTAAATTAATTTTTTTGTCTAATATTTTTCTCTATTTTTTTGTTTCGTAACTTACTTTGCGCCGTTCGGAAATCCGCAAAGTTCCAAATAAATTCGCCAATGAAAAATCCTCTGGCCCTCAGTCTATCAAAGGCAATAAAATGTTTTGACAAAAGCTCCGTTTGATATTCCTCACTCCAGATGTAAGAAGGAAGCTGGTAAAAATAAAAAGTAGAAAATAAAAAAGTTTATAAATGCACTGTCATCATTACAACAAATTGTCAAATTAATATATCTTTAATTATTTCTCGAAAAAAAATTTAATTTTTGAGATTTTACAAAAAACTCATGTAATAATAATACCTCATGTAATCCTGGCATTGTATCAGCTCCATACTCAGACATAAGAACGGGTTTATTATGCTTCATATGCCAGTCTGTGGCTTCAGTTTCGACGTTTGCTGTAATCATATCTAATCTTCCAGAATCCTGGTACCACGCATTGTACCTGTTAAAACTAATTATGTCCAAAAATTGGCACGCCCTGTCTTCCTGAAATTAAAAAAAAAAGGTAAAAAATATACTTCACTGCAAAACTGTACTTATTTATACAATTTAAACATTCCAATAATATACAAACAGATTTTTATGCAACTAAAGATGATCATTTTAATATTATTTCTATCCCTACCTGAACTCCTCTTGCAACAGCAAGTGTAATCGGCCGAGTCCGATCCAGAGTTTTAACATGATGAGCAACTTTTTTGAAATAATCTTCAGATGCAAGAAGTTGGGTTCTTGGCTCGTTAGCTATGGACCACATCACAACCGAGGGATGATTTTTGTCCCTCCTGATGAGTTCTGATAGGGACTGTTTATGCTTCATGAGAAGCGTCGGTGTATATTTTTCTGTGTCAACTGACGGACACTCGTCGATGATCATGATGCCTAATCTGCAAATCAATTAATTACTGTTGTTAATACTAATAAATAAGATTTAATAATCATAAAAAGGTACAATAAAATATAAGAAAACTGAATCTAAGAAAAAGTTACAACTTGGGAATCAATAGAGAATCACCTATCAGCCATATCAAGAACTTCGTCACTGTAAGGATAATGACTGGTTCTATATGCATTGGCTCCAACCCATTTCAGCAGTTCATAATCTCTAATCATCGTGACGTAATCGAATCCGCGCCCACGAATCACGGAATCTTCGTGCCTGCCGAAACCGCGAAAATAGATGGGCTTGTTGTTAATCAAGAATGACGTATTGGTCCACCTCAATGTCCTGATACCTATTGGCATCCTGTAGATGTCTGGTTTTGTCTGCTTATCCGAAGACAATTCAAACTAAGAGACAATAAACAATATTAATTATTTCCTTTTTTTTTAATTTTTAATTTTAATTTTTAAAAAACTAATCTGCAGGAAATTTTAACAGTTTTCAATATTTTTTAGTTCCCAATTTTCTCAGTTTTCAATAATAAATATTCATTTTAATGATTTATGCACTGAGATTATATTTTTTTAAATTAAAAATTAAATTAAACAAATTTTTATCTATACAGCTTTTTTAAATTATACCTCTAATGTGTACATGTACCCAGGTTGATCACTCATCCCCCTGGGCCACCACAGGTTCGCATTGATAATTTCCAACGAGCCATGAATATTAAGAGTCATTGTTGTTTCAGTGGTAACAAGATTATTTTCAGCATCGAGCAATTTGACTCTGCAAACCGGGGTCTCTTTTTCCACCTCGCCAGATGTTTTGATCAGGTACTTAACTAGACCCAGATCGTTGATTATCCCGGTCTTCACTGTTATGTCTTCGATGTACAATCGGGGTTTGGTATGCAACAATACAGATCTGCAAAACAGAAATGAGTTTTTCTTTTTGTTTTCATTATCAATGAAAAATTGTATAATTATTCGTAAAATTAAAGACGCACCTGTGAATGCCAGCATAATTAAAGAAATCAAACGAATAGTACTGGACAAGGACGCTTCCATTGTCTGTCGGTTTATTAATTACGTTTCCTTGAGGTATACTCGTGGATGATAACATATTATCCACCGCCACTGTTATCCTGTTATTTCCTCCGTAGTCTAAGAAATTTGTAATTTCAATTTCAAATGGTAAATGACCCATCTCGTGATTCCCAACAACTACTCCATTTATCCACTGAAATGATAAAATATATTAATCCATCAAACGGCCCTGACAATAAAAGAAGCTTATTCATACTAATTTCATCGCAACATTTTTTTCAATCAAACCATCAGTCTTTATTATTTTGATTTTTCGTATTTTTTTGCTATTTTTCTTATCTGTTTATATGGTGCAATTTTGTTTGCTTATTTTTTATTAAATATTTATTTCAAATCAAGTTTTTTCGATGTTTTGAATTGAGAAATGTGTACTAACAATTTGTGCAGAATAATTGATTGACCCAAAACGAATGAATACTCTCTTGTCGGACCAGGAGGCAGGGACGAAAAAACTTCTTTGGTACCAAACAAAGCCAACGTAGTCCCGAAGTTCTTCGGAAGTGGTAATGTCGTTGTAAGAAGAGGGCACTGGCATTTTTATCACATCGCCCATCTATAATTCAATGATCAATTTTTTAACATTTTTCGTTATATTTGTTATTAAATTTTGTAATAATTATTTTTATGAAAAATATAAATACTTGAGACAGGTCAGATTTGTGCCACCCTTCCCTCATCCCTTTTTCGATATCGTGAGAAGGCGGCTTCAAAAAGTCCCACAATCCATCTAATGATTTGACCTGAAATAAAAAAAGTAATTTTGATATAATTTGTTTCAATTTTAATAAAATTGAAAAAATAAATTCAAAATAAAACTAAAATTGAAAATAATAAAATTCAAATCAAAATTTATTATTTGTATTACTTTAATAAATATGAGATACTTAATACTAAAAGTAATTTGAAAAAATTGAAATAAATCAGAGTAAAAAAACATTTGATTTGTGGCATCATCAGAGAAACTGTACTTCTCGAGATTCGCTCTCCCTAGGATAGAGCAATCCTGGCAGTCCAGAGGGAGGCATTTCTGTAACAGGCACGTCGGTAGTAGGAGGACTCATTATTCTTGATGTGACATTATTGAAGTCGCTTTCGTTAGCCGATACTAAAATCGTAGATGCAAGTAAAAGTAACCACATGTTTAATCAACCTGAAAATTAAAAAATTTTTTTTTAATTGTTAGAAAAAATCAAGTAAAAAGACAATCGATACTTTTTAAATTTCAAATATTTTTATGCAATTCAATTTTTTAAAATTGTTTACATCTGTTTACATTCAGTGTTTTTCCAGATTTTTTTATTAACATCTAAGTCACGTAATAAAGCCTACAATTTACGATACCATTAATTGTTAAAGCTGAGGGTACTCAACATTTTTGCATTTTTATCTATAGAAGGATGCGGTAACAATTCCCTATCTCCTAATTCATTATGGAAATGACAAAATTTAATGGGAAATGTTTTCAAAGTCAAAATTGATAAGTCAAAACTCCTAGTTGCAAAAATGATAAAAAATTTTTATCCGACCATTTTATATAATCTTCGTCTTATTTTTTTTTGCAATCACGCACTCTGAAGTGTTTTTTATAATCTGACCGAAGTGTTATGATATCATTAAAACAGTTGTGTTTTTAGATAATCAACCTGAATTATTTCACTCCTTTTACTTGATCTGTCACCCTCTTTCACACGAACATTATTGTCGAACTTGTGTGTACGCGTGTACACATATTAAATACGGGTATTAAACTATATCATTTCCTTTCCTCATAACTGATTTATTGATATCAAACAATTAAAACTTCAACTATTTGTTTAAATTCATTTTTGAATTATTTTGTATAATTTTTTGTGTCAGTTTTGTTTCAAACGAAAAAATCAGAGTAAACAATCTTAAGTCGCATAAAAAAATTGGTATTTATATATTTAAATTATTCGCAAAAACATTTTGATCGCGATTGTATAAGAATAACGACAAAATTATAGTAATTAAATACTAATTGAATAGTTATTAATTAAAATTACATTCTTCAATGAATAGATGAGTAATATTGATAGTGAAATGAACGAATCTTATGTTTTCAAAATTGCAACTCGGCGCTTTTAAAATACTCGATGATTTTCATCCTCGGAATATTGTTTTTAATTGTTAATTTCTAAGATGAAAATTACACGTAATAATCAAACTCCACACGTTCAAGACATTTTCACACTCATAACTAAAAGGATAAAAAATTATATATGAACAAAATTTTAACATTGAAATTTTAATTGAAGATGTTAATTTGTGTTGAAAACTCAAAACTTAAATATAAATTGTTTAAAATTGATCATTTTATTGAATTATTTTTCAAATTATATCTTAAATTCTGTTTGAATTTCTGTAAAATGTTTGCAAACAATTATCGTGATGAAAAATGTAATAACAAATTGATTGTATTAATAAATGAAAAATAATTAAAAAAAAATTAAAAAAGTAATTATAATATAAAATATAAAATTATTATAAATATAAAATTGTTTGTGAAAATGGACAGAATAGAAGAAAAAAAATTGCATTGTTGAATTTATTGTAAAGTGAAATTGAAAACAAAATATATACAACTTACTATGAAACAGAGTTGTCGACGCTGAAACGTGATCTGAGTGAGGGCCAGCGCACGACTAGTTGAAAAGCCGGTACTTACTTTATCACATCCCATCTGAGCACATCATTTGATTTTCTGTATAATCTTCCCAACAGATGCTTGTCAAGACGCTGACAAAAAAATCAGATACGTCAATCTCATTGCTCTCCCGTATCTTTTTTACATCTCCCGAATAAACATGTACTCAAGTTGTGTCTCTTACATTGGGGGAAAAATTGTGATAAGTTTGACACAAATGATTAATCGCATGAAAAAGTTTTAGGTCGTCGCATGCTGCTACGAATTCTTGACATCAAAACGAATAGCGTAGTTTGAGATGAACGCCGACCAATATTTTATCAATTGAAAATTCTCTCGCGAATAAAATGATAGGAAAGTTCATATCAGTTGCTTGTTTTTAATTCAGTTTCATCACGAATTTCCATTAGCTCTATCATGTCTAATTTTGTTTTCAACATATTTTTCAAAATCAAACAAATTTTTTTTCGTAATTAAAATTAAATTTATAAAAAATTGCATACATTTTTCGAATTTTCATTTTTAATTGTTGTTTTAATGTTCAATAATTTTATTAACAGTTGGGATTAACGTTTTTTCATGTATTATTTTTTATTAAAATATTTAACGGAAACCGAATTCCACTTTTCAAATGTAGCATCACATGGTTTGGACCGTCTGCGCATGCGCGTAGAGATTCATATTGAGAGAGAGAGAGGTGAAATGTGCAAAGTCGTGTGGTGAGGCCGGTTTCTAAATCGAGGTTAATAATCGGTCTGGTACTGATAAGGACATTTGATAAACAAATTTGATATAACGCAACTAGTGAATGACAATACTGTATTCGTGTGAGATCATCTTGTAACTGAAACCGAGCGACGAAAAACAAAGATGTCAAGATTGTTCGTAAGTCGTCTTGTGCAGCCGAGTGGAATTTTGGCAAAATATTCACAGTTTGATGTAGTTCCTGTAAGAAAGTTGAACCTCTTGGAGTACCAAAGCAAGGAGCTGTTACGTGACTCCGGAGTTTCGGTACAAAATTTTGCCATCATTGATGATCTCAATAAGACGAATTCTGCTCTACAGCAATTACGTGAGTCTGCAAACTGTTTTTTATCTTTTCTCTTTTTTGTTTACATATTTTTTGTTGTTGACCGCAACAATTTGTTTTAAAAAATTGACATCTTTTTGATAATAAAGGTGTTATTTTTTAAAACTATTTTAATAATTAGTGTGTTAGATAAACAATAATTTTTTATCTGGTTTCTTGTCAATTTCAAGAATAAATTTTTGATGTTTATTTTTTAGGTACAAATGAATATGTAATAAAAGCTCAAGTTCTCGCTGGAGGTCGTGGCAAAGGATGGTTTGACAATGGGTTCAAAGGTGGCGTACACCTTACAAAAGAGTAATATAAATAAACAATAAGAAAATTAGTTATTAAAAATACTTTATTAAGGGGACTCAAAAATAGAACAAAAATCTTTTACTGTAATAATATTACAATTGAAATTTGATTGCAAAATATGTTTAACATAAGAAAATGCCTTTTCAAGGCGTATATTTTTCTATTCTATTCTCTATTAGAAGTAAAACAGGCCCTGTAACATTTAAGTCATAATATATCACATTATTTGAATAGAAAATGCAGAAAAATAATTTTTCAATCTTTTTTATTTTTAAAATTTAATTTTAATACTGAGATATTACAAAATTGCGATACATATACGCTGTGTATTTCATTTATATGTGAAATGGATAACAAACGACTGCAATTCACAATATCATGTTATTTAAAGACATAAGTAATTATCATATTGGTTTAGCTGCCAATAAAATAAAGTTTCAGAGTCAAAACATAATCATAAAGTATTTATACCTAAGCTTGTTTTACATCGCAAACACCAGAGAGTAATCCGGTTAAATCCAAAAGTAAATTCTAGTTGTTATCTCTCGAAAAAAATTTTTTAAAAATATTTAGTCTTAAATAGTCTTGAGAGTCCTCTTAAAAAATGTTCAAGAAAATGTTCAACCTAGAGAATCGGCAATAAAAAAAGACTAATTGAAATTTGTTTACTTTTCAGTCCGAAACAAGTTCAAGACATGGTGAAAAACATGTTGGGACATCGGCTGATCACGAAACAAACATCCAAGGATGGCATTCTGGTTCAAAAGGTCATGATAGCAGAATCAGTTGAGATCTCTCGTGAGACTTACGTTTGTATTTTGATGGACCGACAGCACAACGGGCCGGTTCTCATAGCGTCGCCTGCCGGTGGAGTTGACATCGAGGCCGTTGCCGAGGAACAGCCGGAAAAAATCAAAACCGTCCCGTTGGACATTTACGACGGGATCACCGACGAGATCGCCGAGGAGGTTGCCAAGTTTTTGGGATTCACGGCCGATGACGTTCTGCAAAAAGCCATTTACGAACTGAGAAATCTTTGGAAACTGTTCGTTGACATTGATGCGCTTCAGGTTGAGATCAACCCGTTCGTTGAGACTGAGGACAAACAAGTGATAGCGGTGGATGCGAAAATTTCGTTCGATGACAATGCGAAGTTCAGACAGAAGGATATTTTTGAGATGGAGGATGACAGCGAAAAGGATCCCAGAGAGATCGATGCCTCTAAATCGAACCTCAATTATATCGGGATGGATGGGAATATTGGTTGTTTGGGTATTGAAATTTTATTATCATCTAACGTTCGAAATGTAACGCAACTAATCATATAAATCTGTTAGACCTAGTTCAAGTATTATGAGGGTTCACTGGATGTAAAATAGATACATTCTTAAATAAATAAATAGATACATTACTTATCAAATAGAAACTTCGAACGGTCTGGGCCCGTATGGTTAATTGAGAATAATTTATGGAGATATTTGTTTAATAACATTGTGATTCAGATTTTGTAACAATTTCTTCCCAATTTTTAGTTAACGGAGCTGGTTTGGCTATGGCAACCATGGACATTATCAAATTGAACGGCGGCATACCTGCGAATTTCTTAGACGTTGGAGGCAGCGTTCAAGAGGACCAAGTTTTCGAAGCATTTAGAATTTTAGTAGAAGGTTCGTTCAAATTTGAATCTGGATTTTGTGTACCCTTAATCTATTTAAAACTAATTTTTATGTTTTATCTTCATTCCAGATCCCAAGGTGAAAGTTATTCTTGTGAATGTATTCGGTGGTATTGTTAACTGTGCCACAATAGCCAATGGAATAATTGCTGCAGCCAAAAAATTGGGTCTGAAAATCCCACTTGTTGTTCGTTTGGAAGGTAATATGTCAAAGATTTATTTTCTTGAACCAAAAATGTTTCATTGTAATATTATTAATAAATAAAAATAAATAATATTTAAATTAAATTAAAAATTACAGGTACAAATGTGAATGAAGCTAAGAAGATTTTAGCGGAATCTGGTTTGCCAATTTTGACTGCGAGTGACTTGGACGAGGCGGCGAAAAAAGCCGTAGGGTGTCTCAAAAACTAAAGTACAAAGACTTGAATAATGAATTATCATAACATTTATACTTGTTGATATAGAAATTTAAGATTTGTTACAATATTTTTATATGGTGCCAAAAAAACAAAGACAGAAAATCAGACTAGCGTCCTAGGGCATGTTGGTAATGAATTGTTCCACAGACTTTACAATCAATTTATTTTTACAATTAACCTTAAGACTGAGTTTTCCATCAAATTAGCAATAAACAGATGAATGTAATATTTTGTTGAAAGTTTTATTAAAACTATTTCAATCTAAGCATCGTTCAATCATTACTTCTCATCAGTTTCATTCGTGATTTTAAAGGTCAAAATCAAATGAGATTCGAATCCAAAACGGGATTCAAATAAGAGAAAACATTTGACTTTTCAATTTAGTTCAAACGGGTTTATGTAAAGAAACATTTAAATTAACGAGTTGTTTTTAATTTCAGTAATTACGTGTAGATAGATCATTTAGTTATGTCAACGTATATTCATTTTTACCCTAATAAGGTTCAGTGAAAAATAAGGTGTTTCGAAGGAGTAATACAAAAGCGACAGAAAAAAAAAACGTCTCGAGATGTATCTCGTTCGCAAAACGTGCAAGTGAATGATGCGAGAGCTCCATCGTCGTTTCATGAGTGACCGTATATGGCCGGCAATTTTAAAAGTACTTTCGAAGGTAAGTCGCGATAGTTTGGTGAACTGCTTGCAGAATTACGTTCAACAATTTCAAATGTCGCTGATTCTACGAACATTCGCACAAATTTTATTTGTCATTTTAATTAGAATTTGGTAAATGTTTTACATAATGTCCAAAAACATTTTTGCATAAAATCCAACTAATAAAATTATCTTAATTGAAAAAAAAAAAAATTATAAAAAAACAGTTTCGTTTAGTCTACAATTATTTTACGAATCAACAAGTATTAGAAAGTATTTATCAAAGTTATTTTTGTTTAAAAATTGTCTTCAAAAATGTCTATAATTTTTTGTTATAAACAACCCTACAGTGAACTTTGAAATAAAAACTTGTCATCAAAAGGCGCACCACTAATTTTCGGCTGAAAAACATTTCGAATTTGAATTTTTTCCACAGACTTGACTGAAATTGAAAAAAGGAAGGTCTTGACCATTTGAAACAAATCCGACACCTTGATCTATTTTGATGAGTTCATGTCATGGCATGATTCATGTGAAATCGTCATATTCAAAACATTATATCAGTGTACACTTTTCGTAGGTCTGAATTTTTGTTCAACCTACAAAATTACAATTCAATACAAACTTACAAATACTTCTTGTTTAATCTTGACAATTATATTTTAATATGAAAAAGATGTTCTTTGACCTTGATCAATTTGGGCTAAATGTTCATAACGTTGAAAAATAATTCCCAAGTGAAAATGTATAGTGAGATGTTACAGAGAGAAGACTGGATGCAATCTCAAAGACGAAGCGATGATTTGGACGAGCCAAGAGTTTAATATTCAATAGCAAAGAAATGAAAAATACTTTTTAACGAAGACAGAAATTTGGCTCGTACTTTGGAGTTTCATTGAATCATATGTGTGGACCCCCACATCGCGAGGAAGTCCATACGTATATATATAGATCGTGTCCCTCCTCCCCCGGTGACGTATCCGCCTCGGGGGCTAAACTCAAGGGACCAAAAACTATTCTTGGAGAACTTCAGTCAGAACTGCTTTCGCGATCGCATCGGTAACAGTGAATGGTCAAGTACCGTCGACGACCCTCAATTTTTGTGTCAAAAAGCGGTAAAGCAATTTTACCATCTTTCACCGTTTCCAAAATTGCTTTCCCATCCAATTTCAATTACTTTTTAAATTTTAATCTCAACACTTTTTTCTCAACATCTTTTTTTTATTTAACAAATTTTGTCTCTCTGAGGATCCGAATTGAAGATTGATAATTTTGTCCAATTTCAAATCAGAATTTCGCCTCTGGCCGTTTCAAGTTTGAAGCGCAAAACCAGTTGCAACGTGGATGCCAAAGATAGTGAAGCAGCGCGGTGGACACAACGTGTGACGAGTGTTTAACATTGTATTTGAAAGTGTTTATTGAAGAGTGTGCTGGCTGATATTTTTGTTAGCGATTATTGTGACTCGGCGGTTTCTCTTCCCCTGGGAGGGGACAGGTTTATATATTGATTCTCGATCCCTATTGTTTACCGGTGAGTAACCAGAAAATATTTGGATTCCTTTGATCGCGAGCGAAAATAATAAATATGATTGAATCTCGATGATTCACAGAACTAAATGTGAAATGATCCGAGGTGAAAAATTGCACAACTTTTGTTTGCGGCAGTTCAGTTTTACAACGACGTTTGTTGTCAACGTTGGCTGTCCGAATTATTGTAGTTTCTTGCATTTTGGTGAAGCGGTTTGACATTTTGCAAAGGGCGAAGATAATCAACGGCTATTATGTAAGGAACTTCGCGTTGACAATTTTTCGTTGACACAATTGTAAACAACCGGCTAAAAATGACCCAAAATTGTTTTTTGCAAATTGCTTGCAAATCATCTCATTGTCCAATAAACAAAATTTTGTTTATTTATTGTTCTAAGTGTATTTCAAATATAATTTAATTTCAAATCAATTGTAATTTTATTATCTTATTTAATTTTCTTTAATTTATACAAAAATAACTTTTCGTTTATATTTTAGTCACGTTTTAAGTAAGTCAATTATTAATATGCCAATTAATTTTTGCATTTGTTCATTCCAACTTGAACGAAACGAAAAAACTGAAACTTAAAAATATATCGAAATTCATTATTTTTAATTTTCAATCATTTAAATTGAATTAATTTTAATTCTCGACTCATCTGGCATGTTTTTTTAAAGTCGCTTAAAAATAAATAATACAAAATTAAAATTCTCCAGTTTGTCTTAGTTATTTTTTGCTCTTCGTTGTGGTTCGTTTTTAGATCGCACAATAATCTTCACCGATTTCTCATCAAAATGAAAATCTTCAAAGATTAAAAATAGATAGAGGAATTCAATTACGAAATCTGGATAAGAGGAGAAAAAAACGTTCGAGCGGCAAATTTATTGAGCTTTGCGACAGTAGTAGCGAGGATTTGAAAATGTTGAAACTTATTTTTCTTCTCGCAGCGACAAAATTTTCTTCTGATTAAGTTGTACCCGATGCCAAATATGAGATGGCCAAAACGTCACCGATTAGTAGCTTTTTCTAAATACGATTTGCTGATTCAGAAATTAGCGAGTAAATCACGATTAGACCGGGGCGGAAAAGTTGACGTACTTCAAAGGTCATTAACATAGACGTTTATTGACGGATGAGAGTTGTAACTCACCTTCTAACATCCACAAGTTGTCAAATCTGTCAAAAACTTTTCCAATCGTGATTATTGTAATTGAAATTTTGAAATATCTCATCATATTTTATGTATACAATTTTCATTAAACTTTATTTTTCATTTTTTACTTCTTTTGTTGAAAATTGAAATATCAAAATATGAAAATGTTTGTTTAGATTATTAAAAATTTCTAATTTCAAACAAAGTCTTGCAATTTTTCACCAATATAAAAATCTATGAAAATTTCACCAAATAATTATAATTTAAATTAGTACAGCTAATCAAAACTAAACTAATCGCAAAACTATTCGATTAATTAATTTTGTTTCATTTAGCCTGATAAATTTCATAAAAACTGAACCACTTAAATTAGCATGATTGAATTTGTTTTTTTTTTTCTTTTCAAGGAAACCACATAGCCTTGGCAGGATCACTTGTTGATAGCTATAAAATACACTGGACCCAGTTGCCTTTAAACTTGGCACACATCCTAATTTCACCTGTAATATTAACAGTCGAGAATCCTGCTGGGAAGGAGAGAGGAGAAATATCGACCGAGCTTAGCTGGACCACTCACAGGTATCCACGCACAAAAATCCGAAACTGATTGTCCGACCGTGAGATAATATTTTGCAAAGAAAATGATGAATTTTCGTTAAACAAAAATTGTTTGATCTGTTTAAATGAAGATTAAAAATTGTGAAATGGTTGATAAGATGTTGTTTATTAAACAGGAAGGATCGGTAACCGGTTGAGGACATCCGCGACCTCTATCAAGGGAGGAGATCCAGCATCAGAGCACCGTTAGCAAGCCGGCCGATAAAATGAATGAAAATGATAATAAGTCAGTCTATCGCGAGAACTCGATGGAGGAGGAGGACGAGATGGAAGCGCGTCTTGCTGCCGAGGATGCGCCGTGGAAGAGGATACAACAAAACACGTTCACGCGATGGGCAAACGAGCGGCTCAAGGTCGCCAGCAGGCACATCGACGATCTCGAGACTGACCTCTCCGATGGGCTCAGACTCATCAGTCTAATTGAAGCGCTGGCTCAGAGGAACTTGCCCAAACACAACAAACGACCAGTGTTCCGGTCACAGAAACTGGAGAACGTTTCCGTTGCTCTTAAATTTCTCGATGATGAGGGCATTCGAATTGTCAATATTGGTGAGTTTGTTTCAACTATTGTTGTCGCAATTCGTTTGCAAAATTTGCAAGAGTTTTAATTTAAAGTGTGATAAAACTAAAATATAAAATAGAAAGTGAAAATATTTGTTTTAAATTTGGGAAAAATAATTATTGAATCGATTGAGATAATTGAAATTCAAATTTGCAAAAAAAGGTGATGAAAAAAAATTTAAAAGTCGTAATTTGCGAAAATAAATATCAACGTTTGCCTTAAATTAATGTTTAATATTAAAAAAACGTACCATTTTTATTTTACTTTTTATTCCAGTCAAGAGTATAGTTGAATTTTATAATAACATTTCAGCTTTACAGTATTCTTTTTTATTTATCACTTTGTAATCATTAATCGCGTAATTCCACAATCAGATGTTTGCACAGTCGGTAAATTGAATTTATTTCTGAAATGCGACTTAACTAAATCTTATCTTATTTAATTCTATTTTCAAAAACAAATTCGATTGAAAAAAATAGAAAAGAAGTGACATCAACAACAATTTTTCAAATTTTTTGATTCCTTTGCGTTTGCATTTATTCTGAAAGATCAAATTTTTACAGCCAAGTTTACGGCTTACATATCGGAGAAAGAGATTGCATATAAGAGACATTTAGCTCCTCATTGGTTGTAATTTTGTGAACTAAAAAATTTTATTTTTATGAAGAAAAATAATCTTGATGAAACCTGGCAGAAAAATCACTGAAACAATCGTTAATGATAAGTGCCTACTAAGGTCACAGATCGATGCCGCTTGCCCGGGCAACCCGACCGGGCGCATTCTGGTTAAGTGCAGTCTGAAAAGGTTTTACATCTCGTAGAGGCAAATTTCATCCATCCATTAAAAAATAAACAAAAATGAACAATTAAGTTTTTTCTTCTTGAATTAAAAAAAAGAAAGAATGAAATAATCAAAGTGAACAAGTTGTAAATTTGGTCTGGTCTATTTAAAAAAATTGTAACATTTTTTTTTCTTCTATTATTTCACCTGAACAATCAAAATATTTGGATAGTGGAACGATCAACTTAACTGTGTCACATTTTGTACGTTCCACCTGAGTTGATTATTTTGATATAAAAATGAGAGAGACACTCGAATTTGTTTGGCTGTTCGAACTTCGATCATCCGAAACGATAAATTCGGAAGATCGAGAGCAAAAAAAAAAACATGTGAGACGTCGGTTTATGAGTAACCTAGACTATGATACACAAAGTGACGACGGATAAGTATTCTTGGCATGCTAGAGTATTATTATTATCTCGCAAAAATAAGCATTCTATTGACCGTGTTGTACGATCTTGGAACAAATATATGCGAACGATTTGTCTTAACTATTTTCAGAAATCGCTGGACGGAGTTGTTTCTCTCGCGTTTATGACGATTGTTGTCCAACTATTATCAAACCATTATCATTCTAATATTTCTCTAAACATTTCTTAATATTTCTCTCCAGAAAAACATAAATTAAAAAATGCAAAAAAAAAACAGAATTAAAAAATGAGATTAAAAACTAATAAAAAAACAAATTTAATTTTAACAAATAAACAATTCGGCATTGAAAACGATTGCCAAAATTTTGTCCAAGAAAATATATGATGATCCGGAACTGCAGCTGAAATTGTATACCTCGAACGATTACAAATTATTTAATTTAACCTACGACTCATTTTATGGTTCAATTGATGCACTTGTAAATTTCAAGAATAATTACAACTCGGAACAAAAATAATTTTAATTGCTCAACACTGTGCCAATATTATGAATTTGGTCGTACAATTTATTATTTTGAACATATTTTCAATAAGTATAGTTGTACTTGTTGAGGCAACAGCTACAAAATTAAAATGATGTATTTTGAATTAAATCTGCTTGCAGAAACTTTGCTTGAAAATAAAAACAAATATTAACATTTCTTTGTTAAAAAAAGTACAAAAAATGTTGAGTAACCTTTTTTCTTGTCATAAGAAGATTTGTAACTCGCTTCAGAATGGGCACACCATTTATTCAAATGAAAAGAACGGTTTTAAGTTTCAGCGATGTAGGATCTCTTTAAACGCCGATTTAGATGAAAAAATAAGAGGACAAACGTGCCAAGTTACTTTCAGTCTCTTGTAACAATACACTGCACGTTTTTACACCTACGTAGTTACAATTTTAATAGTTTGAGTTTGATAGCAAAAAAATGGGGTTCACTTTTTATTTTTTTCAAATCTACAAGTACAAGAATGTAATTCTAATCAGAAAGACAAGATGAACATCAGTAATTGCAATTTTGGAATATTTACATGCAGGAACAGCAGGCAATAAAAATAATTGAACCAATCAGTCCAATTAAATGAGAGTACCACCGTGCGAATCATACTACCTTTTTGATGCGTTACCATAAGTGATTTGTGTCATTTAACACATTCTTAGGCATGTGCCGATCGAATTTTACGATCCTTGATTCTATAAAAACTCGTTTTCCTTTTTAAAGATCGATCATTGAGGTCGACATTGACCGAGCTTAGTTTTCTTAAACACTATGTTTTATCATTTTTGCCATTTTTTACTCTCGTCTCATTCATTTCTTCTTTTTTTCATAACTTTTGCATTCTTTTTTCGTTCCTTAAATCGGCCTTTGAAATAATGGGTTCGAGTTCAAACAATATCGTCGGCTTGAAATATTAAGAAAGGGATTTATTGACATAATGATTTGCCCATTATTGCAAAAAAAAAAAAAAAAAAAAAAAAAAAAAAAAAAAAAAAAAAAAAAAAATACGTCCACATTTTAGACAGGTCCAGACGATGACGTCACTAATTGGTTGACCATTAAACCAGCAAGTTCGGACCGTAAATCACAAATGTTGTCCAATTTCAAAGAACAAACAATACAAAATAATTCATAATAAATGTTTAAATAATACCTTTTGTTTCGAAAAGTTGTCATTATTGTTTTTTTATTTTCTTTGTTTTAATGAAAAAATAACAAATTATTTAGAAAATTAACATGTACTTTCAATCTTGATTAAGTTTGACACGATTAACATCGAATTAAACCGGTGACGGAATAAATAAGTGTTAAATTCGACTAACAAGCGATTAGATTATCTTGATAGATTTTCGAGCTCAATTTTGTTTTAACTTTTAAGACCCAAATAATTATTGCCACTTAGCGTGCAACTCGGCTGAAATATTTTTATGCAAGTGAAAGTCATTCTTATGATTCACGGCGAAGGTTGCGTCAAATTTGGTCCAATGTCATTAAAACTTAATTTCAATTTCAATTGAAAAACAAACCACTGAATTGTACAACAACAATTTCTTAATATTAAACTCACTAATTTGTTTTACATCTTTATAAGGCCGGAGAAAAAGTTTTCTTTTTCATATAATTATCATTTTTAAAAGATCATAATAATTTTCTAATTATTCAAAATATACCATAGATGAAAAAATTTCAATCATTTTGTTTATTGTATTTTTTTATTAAAGAATTAAATTAAAAAATTAAAAATAATTAATAAATGAGATTGTGTTTTGATTTTTAGATTCCACAGATATCGTGGACTGCAAACTCAAGCTGATCCTCGGTTTAATATGGACGCTGATTTTGCACTACTCGATCACAATGCCCATGTGGGAAGGCGACGACTCCGAAGACCCGTCTAAGCGTCAAACGCCAAAGCAAAGACTAATGAATTGGATACAATCTAAGGTTCCAGAATTACCTATCAACAATTTCACGTCTGATTGGAACGACGGCCGCGCCGTCGGAGCTCTTGTCGATGCAGTCGCTCCTGGATTGTGCCCCGACTGGAAAGATTGGGACCCCAAAGACGCTATTCAAAATGCCACCGAAGCGATGAACTTGGCCGATGACTGGCTAAATATCCCACAAGTTAGTCATCATTTACAACCTCAAGTTTAAAAATAAAGAAAACAAAGAAAAAAGCAAAAAAGGAAATACAATCAATTGTAATTGTAATTTTTACAGTACAATTGTAACGCTAAATGAATTTCAAAGTTGAACCAAGTTATGTTTGAAAAAAATGCAATAATTATTTCCGTGATTGACTTTTTATTGCATTCGAATCTCGATTCGAATATAAAATTGTACGAATGAAGTCATCATTGAATGATTACAAGCTAACAATTACGTTATCGAAAAAGTATGTTTATAAACAGGTGTAAAACAACGAGTAAAACTTACATAATCGGAATTCTTTTAAATTGTTACAACATTATAAATTGTGAAAATTGAAACATTATCTTTTTTTTATAAGAGGAAACACAATGAAAGGTATTTATTTTAAGTTACACGTTGTATCAATTTCACGAGTCATTGATATTTTTAGTTGATCAAACCGGAAGAGATGGTGAATCCAAACATCGACGAGCTATCAATGATGACGTATCTCTCAGAGTATCCTAAAGCAAAACTAAAGACTGGGGCGCCCATCCGTCCTCGCACGAACCCGAACAGGTAAAATTCAATCGTTGTTTTAGAATGAACATTTTGAAAAAAAATTGTAAAAAATCATTTCATAAATTTTATATAAGACAATATAATTTTTATGAAATGAAAAGTACAGCGTCTGAAAAAAAAATGTTTCTTATTTTTGTGAAACTGAAACCTAATGATCGGTTTACTTTGTTTTTTATTGGTGGCAGCATCCCGCCTCCGCGGTAAGTCGCGTACAATAATGTTTGTTAGTGATTTTCTCTTTACATATTAATACCTACGATTAAGCAGAGGGCAGACGCTTATTCACTTTTTGAATCTTCCATTTGTCTGACTCATAAAGAGACGTAATTTTCATTAATAAATAAATATTGCATTAACAAGCCATCTTTAATGTAAAATACGCTTAAGTTGAATTTTGTAATAGATATGATTCAGTTGGTTATATTTATGTTACTTTTTAGATCAGAACATTTATTTCAGCTGTAGGCAAGAAAAAACGTACGCGGCTAACAATCATAGTAGATTTATAACATGCCAAGACACACCACTGCCAAAGTGGAGAAAATTTTTCCACTCTAAAATGTAATTTTAAGACTTACTAGGATTGCGTGTGAAGCGTGTTAAACATAGTCGATGATTAAGTTAGAGAACCATGCTATGTTTTTTTTTCTACATCTACCAAACACCACTTTCATCAAACAAATTTTTCCAGTTATACTTTTAGGGATGATTTTGGATTCCGTTTTTATTTTGATTAACTTGTTCGAACTAAAATTAAAAAATGAAGAAAGCAGCTTAGAATTCTAAACTGATGGAGACATACTTTTATTTCATTAAACTTAGACAGTACCTCCTAAAGGCTTAGAATATTTTTGCTTTTAGGCATCTGCTATTTTTGTTATAATCACAAATTATTTGACAAATTCGGTTTTAATTTTTGATAATTCAAACAAAAATGTAGGGTACGAGCCTACGGACCAGGAATCGAGCCAACTGGATTGGTCACAAATGCTCCAGCCAATTTCACCGTTGAAACCTTCGCAGCTGGTAAAGGAAATGTTGATGTCACTGTGGATGACCCCAAGGGTAACAAGATCCCGGTAATTTTTCAGTTTACCAAACATTAACCCGGAAGTAAAACCTTTTTTAGTTTTTTAACACAACTTTTTTCAACATAATAATTGATGCTTAAATTTAAAAAAATTAAATATCAAAAAAATTTTTAATAGTTAAAAATTTTAAAAAGTTAAAAATTTTAAACTCATTCTTATGAATTATATCTGGATTGTAAAATTTTTATTTCAGGTTGACGTGCGATTCAATAACGACAGAAACCTGACCCACTCGGTATCATACACTCCCACGATGGAAGGCATGCACAAAGTGCGCGTCCTTTTCGCAGGACGCGAGATCCCAAAAAGTCCGTACAACGTGATGGTCGAGTCCCAAGCCGGTGACCCGAGCAAGGTGACCGCCAGCGGTCCAGGAATCCAGCCAACCGGGGTCATAGTCAACAAACCAACCTACTTTGACATCTTCACCACCGACGCTGGTCGTGGCGTGCCACAGGTCATCATCCTGGATCCCCAGGGATCCAAGACAACGGTCCCTGTGAAGCTGCGCCAAACCTCGCCAGATGTCTGGCGCTGCGAGTACGTCTCGCCGATGGTCGGGTTGCACTCGGTGAACATCTTCTTTGCCGGAAAGTTGATCCCGAAGAATCCCATCGGGGTCACCGTGTCACCCCTCTCGGATGCGAAAAAGTGCAGGGCTTTTGGCCGAGGACTCTTGCCGAATGGTGTCCGGGTCAAGGACACCGCTGATTTTACAATCATCACCAAAGATGCGGGCGAAGGAATACCGGAAGTCAAGGTCATCGGACCGGGTGGCTCCACTTTGCCAGTCATGTAAGTTTGAGAATATTGTAAAACATTAAAATGCATCAAATCAGGACGTCTCTTATTAAAGAAATTTTAATTTTTTTTTTATTTTTAGGCTGATGAAAGAGGATGCAACGACCTACAAATGCAATTATGTCCCGGTCAAAGATGGTCGTCACGTAGTAATGGTAACTTACGGAGGCAAAGAGATTCCAAAGTCGCCATTTGAGGTGAACGTGGGACCTTATAAAGAGTCGGCAATAACTGTATACGGGCCGGGTTTGCACGGGGGCGTTGTCGGCTACCCGGCAAAGTTCACTGTCAATACCAACGGCGAAACTGGAGCGCTTGGATTTTCGATCGAGGGACCGTCAAAAGCCAAGATCGACTGTATCGACAACGGCGACGGCACCGCCGACGTCTCTTACCTCCCGACTGCACCTGGACATTATGCCGTTCACATCTTGTGCGACGGAGAAGATATACCCAAGTCGCCTTATATCTCTAATATCGTTCCCAAGGGCAACTTTGACCCGGACAAGGTGCTTTGATTTAAAAAAGAATAATTGTTTGTTGTGTTATTTTTAATTTTTTAGTTTGAATTTTTGGTGAATTTTATTTATTTAAATTGGTTGTGAAATGCAGGTAGACGTCTATGGGCCAGGAATACATCCGGACGGAGTGCCGTTGAGCAAACCTACTCAATTTACAGTCGATGTAAGAAACGCTGGTCAAGCACCTCTGGAAGTTGGCATCCAAGATGCTCTTGGAAGAACGGTGCCTTTTAAAGTGGACGACAAACATGACGGAACTTTGCAAGTTCATTATACTCCAACTTCTGGTTCCAAGCACGTCGTTAACGTATGTTTTTAAATATTTTTGAATATTCAATTTCAAATAATTGCAATTTCTAATTGTGATTCTCTAAAAAAAGAGTATTCTAAAAATATTTGTTTTTTCCAGGTCAATTATGGCGATGTGGCTGTTAAAAAGTCTCCGTTCAAGGTTAAAGTTATAACACCGGTGAATCCGTCCAAGGTACAGGCTTTCGGTCCTGGACTGGAGGAAGAAGTGAAACCAAACGTGCCAACGCACTTTAACGTCAACTGTCAAGAGGCAGGAGACGCAGATTTAGGCGTGTCAATCAAGGGACCGAACGGCCGCGACCTGCCAATCCAGTTGACTGATAATGAAAACGGAACCTACTCGGTTGATTATGTAGCTCCCGAGCCTGGTAACTACGTTGTTAACATGACATACGGCGGGCTTAAAGTGCCACAGAGCCCGATCAATGTCAACGTCAAACCACCTGTTGACATTTCCAAGATCAAAGTTGAAGGACTTTCTCCGAGTAAGTATATACTTGTTCTAACTTACTTTTTTTAAAAGGGACGATTAAGGTTTTGAGATGAAATAAAATTTTTTTTTTTTTTTAATTTTTGTCTATTTTATTTTGATATCATGTAGTGTGATATCATGTCAAAAGCAAAGACATTATTGGTGATCATTTGAACAATAATGTAAAACTGTACCACACAAGACGCGCGTTTGCATTGAATCTATCAAATTCGTTTACTTGTTTCATCAAACATTTCATTTACTAATTGCCATTGACGCTTACTTTACACGTTTGATCTAAAATGTGTTTGCATAACCACAGGCAAATCCTTACATACAGCAGTTTGAATTTAAACTTTAACTTTTGATTAAAATCGGGTTGAATTTTATTAAACTCTTTATCTGTTAGTATAGTTCTTTGATTGAACTCTGTTTTGTAACACTGAAAATGTCTTCGCTATGTCTACTTTACACACTAATCTAACTGGACGAATACATTTGAGAATTTGATTTCTTTTTTATTTAAAAAATCAACAAAAAATAAAATTAAGAAAATTTCTTTTTTGTTGATTGACTCAGACAATTTTCACAAGATCACAATGTACTAATGAAAATGCTCTGTCATTAAAACGGCATAGTAACAGCAATATTATTAATACAATTTTAATTATAACAATTGAGATTGCCTAATAGACAACCCGTTAAGAGGCGACTCCCAACTAAAGAAAGTATGATGAAAAAATAACTATTTCTATAAATTAATGGAATATAGAGACAGTATAAACAAAATGAATATAAAATGTATAAACCAATGAAACTTTTCGAAAGGGTTATAATATTTTCCTGTGAAAATTTTATATTTTTAAAAAGATTGAAGATTTAGGTACAATAATGTTCATAATTATTTCCTATGTCTTTTTAATTTCAACGCTTTCTGACGTGCAAATTTGCGGTATTTGACGGACCGAAATATGGTTTGTGCGGTTCGGTTGTACGTGTCATCGTACTCACTTTTCCAAGGCGGAATTTTTTGGTTCTTATTTGACTCTGCTTTTTCCTGTTTGGTCTTACGATACATATGTTTGAGCGTTCTCTCATCTAACTCCCATATTGCGAGTTTTGGTTTCTTCTTTAGAAGTGTACGATCGCTGCAAGGATCTGTTTCTTCTTTGTAATACAAAAAAAAAAAAAAAAAAAAAAAATTACAATAAAATCAAAATCAGTGTGCATTTGAGGGAAAAAAATGATGTCCATGTTTTTTGACTTTCAAATTGCTCACCAAAAATACCAAAATGTTCTTGATAAGTTGTTATTACTTTTTCATTGGACCCATCTTCTTCGTTGAACATTTTGTTCTCAACAGTGTCACATTTCCGATCAAATACCTTTTTGGATGATTTTCTTTCTAAATTTTTGCAATAATTTGTAGGACTGAAGAAATGAGGGACGCAAAATTTGTCCGAACCCTCAGTCTCTTCACATCTGCAAACATCGTTCATGATTTTTGTACGTTTGTATAATTTGGGCTTGTAGTCTGGTTGAACGTAGTCTCTAGTGTAAGCAGTGATATAAATACTCATTTTGTCGACAATTTTTTTTCTCGTACTACTAAAAAAAATGACAAGATAACCTTTTTTAATCGAATGAAATACCTGGCGTATTTTATTTGACAGGTTCAAACAACTGGCAAAGGAAAAGAAAATTGACAAATTTTTAGAACCAAAATCTAGAAAAGTTATTTCAAACTAAAAAACAAAAATTAATCATAGTTGAAAGTAACATAACTTATTTTTTTATATAAGTTACTTTAAAAAAAGGAAATAAGTCAGTTTAAGATTAAAAATCATACTTGCAGGGGGGTATTGAAAAAAGAATAAAAATTAAAGTTTGTTGAGAGTCGCCTCAAAACGAAGAATAAAAATGAAATAATAAATAATAATCTGATGCGCTTAAACCCTGCGAAACCCGCAGCGGTGCCGGTGAACAGTCTGCAGCAATTTCGCGTTCTGACCGGGGACGCGGGCAAGCCGCAGGACATTCAGGTAGTTGTGACCGCGCCGTCGGGGAACCGCGTGAAAGCCCACGTGATCCCGACCCAAGAGGACTACCTGATCAATTTCACACCGACGGAGCTCGGCGAGTACCTGCTAGGGATAAGTTTCGGCGGCGCGCCAGTGCTCGGCTACCCCTACAGGCTGCTCTGCATCCACGGCAGCGACCCCAACAAGGTGCGAGCCACCGGGCCCGGTCTGCTCCAGGGCACCGTCGACAAGCCAGCGGAATTCGTCATCGACACGCGAGGCGCCGGCCAGGGCGGGCTTGGAGTCACCGTCGAGGGCCCCTGCGAGGCCGCGATTAACTGCCGCGACAACGGAGACGGCACTTGCTCGGTCGCATACCTGCCAACCGAACCCGGCGATTACGGCATTAACATTACCTTCAACGATGAGCACATCCCCGGCTCTCCCTTCCAGGCTATCGTCGTCCCCGACCTTGTCCTCAGCAAGATCAAACTTACCGGCAACGGGATTCAACCCCACGGTCAGCAAGCTGCAATAGTGCCTACGATCGTGTTTTAGACGCAAAAAAAACTAATCAGCATGTGTGTGAACCATTTAATACGTCAATTTTTTTTTTCATTCATTCATTCTAGACAACTTTGCTGCTTATGCTTGTCCCGCTCTGCTTCTGCTTTGCCAATAGTCCGCTGGCTCTGCGTACTAACTTGATTCATTTTAAGGACTGAACGTGCACTGTAAGGAAAAGAAATGTATAAAATCACACAGTCGTTTTACATTTTATTCTGTGTAAAATTACACTGTCATGTGTGGTTTTATATTTGTTGCAAAATTACACTTTGTTTTGTGTAATTTAAAATTTTTTTTTGTAAAATTACACCGTATGTTATGTAATTTTACATTTTTGTGTAGAATTACAATGTACATACTGTATTTATACATTCAAAATGTAAAAAAATGCCTGGGATAAGCACCCGTCTGGTTCTTTGAATCTTTTCTGTACCCCCAGGTGAGAATGCCCAGGTGTGCATGATTGCTTTTCAACATAAACGATTATAAAAAAATAAAAAAGGGGAAGATCAACATGTAGTTGAATTCAATGTGTAAAGGAATAATTGTGATTACACTTTCATAATTTTCTGGTCGATTGATTGTATTGTACTGGACATTTATTTTTCGCTATGCCAATTTGTACCAGTTGAGATATAGAATGAGAGCACAATTTTGAGCATGATCTCGTTTAACTGAGATACCAAGTTTGAAATTCCAAAAAAAAAAAAAAAAAGAAACGAAACTTGTAGAAAATCCGGGGTTTCGAACCAGCGACAATTTTTCTTATGACATTTTGTTTTCCTTTTAGGCGTGAACCTGTTCCAACCAACGGAATTCACAGTGGATTCAAGGGTCGTTGACAAGGTCAAGGGTGAGCCTGGAAAAATTGACTGCCAGATCAAAAATCCCAGCGGGAATGTTACTGAAAAGGTCATCACCCCTCAAGCCAACGGGACTCATCGTGTCAGCTATACGCCTTACGAGGAAGGTCCCCACAAGGTGGACGTACTTTATGATAACAGACCTGTTCCTGGTTCACCGTTCCCTGTGAATGTGAATCGTGTCAGCGATCCAACCAAGTGTCGAGCTTATGGGCCTGGATTGCAAAGGGGAATTGTGAATAAAAAAAATCAATTTACCGTGGAAACTAAAGGTGCATTTTCATAAGATATGATTTGCAACAAAAAAGTTGATTCAAAGACAACTTGTAATGGTTAAGACAAATTATTCATTTGGGTTTCTTTTTTTGAATTAAACAGAAGCAGGAAATGGTGGACTGGCCATTGCAATCGAGGGCCCTGATAAAGCAACGGTGAAATGTATGGACAACTATGATGGCACATGCAGTATCGAGTACATCCCGACTGAACCAGGCGACTATGACTTTTCGATTAAGTTTGCTGATCAGCATATCCCTGGGTCGCCGTTCACTGCGCCAGTTGTTACAGAGGTCAGAGATGAATCAGTCAATTGAAAAAGAAAATTTTTGTTTGTTTTAATGCTGCTTGGTATTTATTTTTATAAATCTGAATTTACTTAGACGAACTTATTTTATATTTATAGTTTATAAATGGTATAATTTTTTGGTATAAATTTTGAATTGTAGGCTCAGCTCAACTCGAGTAACGTTACTGCCTACGGGGACGGTTTGAACCCTGAGAAAGTTCGCGAAGGGATCCCCGCTTCCTTCGTTGTGGACGCCACGAAGACAGAGTTGTCGCAGCTTGATGTTAAGCTCAAAGCCGACAAGGGCCATCTACAAAAACCAGAAATCAAAGTCAGTCCAACCGGGATACACGAAGTCACCTATCAACCAGCTCCTGAGGGATCGAACATGCAGATCGATGTCAATTATGGAGGCAAACCGATCCAGGGCAGTCCTTTCAAGGTCAAAGTCAACCCTACCGTGGAGCCTAACAAGGTTGTAGTCTCTGGCCCCGGAGTGGCCCCAGTTGTTACTGCATCATTCCCCACCGATTTCATCGTAGACACTTCAAAAGCCGGGTATGGTGATTTGGAAGTTCAAGTTTTGGTAAGTTTTGGTTCAATTAATTTATGAAAATTTGTATATGATGAATTACAAAAAGTAAATGAATACAAATTAAAAAAAAAATAAGTAAACGTAACATAAATTTGGTAAAAAATGGATTTTTGAGTTGGTTTGGTTGTGATTTTAGAGCCCTGATCAAACGCCGAGACGAGTGAGCATCCAAGACATTGGTGATGATAAGTACAAGGTCACCTATTTGCCAGACGACTGTGGAAGGTACAAGGTGAATGTAAAGTACGGTGGCAAAGAGGTTCCCGGAAGTCCGATCAATGTCCAGAGCGTCTCCACTGGAAAGGCGGATCAGTGTAAGATCAAGGAAGGTGTTCAACACACGCTTGCTCAGAACGAAGAGTACTGCATCACAGTAGACACCCAGAACGCTGGTAGAGGTGCACTTACTTGCAGAATCAGATCGACTAGTGGAAGGTACGTTTATTTTGCAAACGTTTTTCTCATGCTGTAGTTCTTAAAGTAATTAGTTCAAAGTTTCAGGTAATTCCTTATAACAAAATGACAACTTTAATTTACTCATACAAAATCGTTTATTTGTAAATTTTTTTATAAACGTGTTTATTTGTTATAAATGTATATTTTACAAACTTTGTAAGTCTTGCCCTCATCTAATCGAGTCCTCGACAAATCTGAGGGACAAATGATTCAACGGAGCGTAAACGTTTGAACTTAACTAAATGCATTCTCGTAATCTCTTATCAGTACAACTGAAACTATCACTAAAATTTAAAAATCAGTTTCAACTATAACGTCTATGTACAAAAATCGAAAGATCGCAAACTTTAGACAAAAACTTGTGTATCCAAAAAAGTGAAAGGAAAACAAAATGCAATCAAATGAACTGAGGCGATTGAAACAATCAACCGATTGATTAATTGTTTGCAAATTAATTGGTACAATTGAATGAATTGATTGGTTAACCAAATCTGTCTAATCTAATTTACATCGTAACTCGTAACGATGTTTATTATTATTACGTAACATCGTTTACTAATCGTTACATTAATTGTATTAATTAATTAACTGTACCAATTAATTGTAAAACAATTAATCAACGGATTAAAAATTAATTAAACGCAAAGTCCCACAAAAAGATCGAACTTTGGATTCTCGTTCAGTCCTCGCCATTACAGCAGGACATCATCTTGTTTCTGAAGTCCTCGACGGCACTCTTAAAGTCGTTCTTCATCTCCCTTGCCTTGACCTTGACATCTTCCCTCATCAAATTGTAGCACATGGCGATGAGTCCCATGCCCAACAGAAGGTATATAAAATTGATAACCAGCTTGGTTTGGCTGCCGCTCTTTGCTTCAATGATGTTGGCACCAGGGACAAAATCGCCGATCCCAATCTTGCAGAGGGAAGTGACACAGAAGTAGGCACTGTCCAGATAATCCCAACCTTCCCACTCTCCAAACATGATGGCCCCAACGAGGATGTACCCGAAGATGACCCAGAGGCAGGCCGCGGAGGGGACCGTTATCCTTTGGCCGTACTTCTTCTGTCCTGTGCACTCGTAGAACCACCGGTAGAGCCACCGGAAGCTCTGGGCCAGGACCTTGCCCATGTTGAGAAAGTAGAGGACATAAAGCGGGATGCCAATGACCGCGTACATGACCGTGGCGCCCTTGCCCCAGGGGGTGCGGGGAACCATGTTCCCATAGCCAATCATCGTGAAGATGGAGAGACAAAACATCAGAGCTGCCGGAAACGACCAGATCTCTTCCGGTGTCCTGGAGTTGTAGCCTGCCTTGACCGCTGACACGAACTCTTGCTGGAACTGCTCAAGGGGGTTGGGGATGTTACATTGTTGAAAAGCAAAAAGACAAGATAGAATTATGATTAATAAAATATGATTATAATTTTAGTATTCGATTCTTATATTATTATAATTCATTTTTATGATTTATCAAATTCCAATGTAAGAATCATGTGTAAATTATTGAATCAAGCTTGTACTTGTGAAATTCCATGTAGCTAGGAATTTTATAATTCATTTATTAACCCATTGCCGTTGACGCCACTAGCGCCCCCTACATAACCTCAAAGTGCGAAAACCAATAGACAGTGAGTACAACTGTAGCCACTTCACTCTAATCAAAGGAAAGAGAATATTTCGCCCATTTTCATTGGTCCACACACACATGCAGAGAACTGTCAAATGAACAACGATTTGTACCATTTTACGGCAATGAGTTAATTACTATTTGTTTCATAAAAGTTGTATAAAAAAACTGAGTTCATGCCCCAACCTCCTTGAGGATCCTGTCGGTCTCCAAGTGGAACGCCGTCTCGTTGAGCACGTTGATCCGATTGTTGCCGGCGGTCTTCGTCCACAGTTCGGAGGCGCTCGAGTTCCTAACCCTAGCTACTTCTAGATGGAGCTTCATGTACGGGTACTCCTCCTGGGTCTCGATCATTATAAAGCCGAAGGCACCGACGATCGCGTAGCCGACCACTAGGCCGCCTACGCCGACTTGGGTGCACATGAACGCAACCAGCTTGCGACAGCAGTCCTTCACCTGTTCTCGGGGATCGGCGCCGGACGCGCTCGACGAATCCCGACTTCGCAACGAGGACCGCATCGGCAGCCGCGCCATGTCGCGCACACAAATTCCTCGCTCGTCTTGGGCTATTTTTGGCGCCAAAATTCTAGGAGGACAAGATTGTCAATGGACGTTCGGTCAAACCCGAATGCTTTTCCTCTCGAACCTGCTGACCGTCACTCTGCCTCTGATAGCGATGGCTATCGTCCGACGTTTCAGCGAAATGATTGTAACGAAACTGGACGACTGCGCGTTTGTGTACGTGCATTAATGGCTACTGGTTATAAATATCGTTAGAGGAAGATGGCGTGTCTTTGATAACTGATGGCATTTTCAGTTTTAAATAGAGGCTGCCGAGGAGTTGCTGCGATACGCCGATGAGACAGCGCTTCTGGATGAATCCAAAGAATGTTTCGAATTGTTTTTCATTTTGAGTACCCATGTTATAAAATTGTCTATCAATTTCTAAGACTGAAATTGGTAAGAATTATTACGACCTGTGACAATTTTCTATGAACGAGCCTAAATTTCTACAAAATTTTGCTGTGATAAAAAAGTTGCAATAACTGAGTATCGAACCCGCGACCCCTGAGATGAAATTACACTTTCCTGTCCACTGAGCCAAAGTCGTCCTTGAAGTCCAAAATCTTTTTCTGAAAAATACGCATCATCCTAAATAATTTTGAAGGTATTCAGAAATGAGATATGAAATTATGAAATTCCCGAGTCAGATTTCTTAAAAATTTCGAATCAATTTTGAAATTTGGATACGTGTTTAAAATGGCTCTGTTGATAAGTGAAAAATGTCTGAATTAGGAGCAGTTGGGATAATAATGACACCCTAGGGTAAATGTGACATTCAACTAACTTTGCTATTGAAAAATAAAATTTATAATTATAAAAATAATAGAGCATTTGAGAATGAAGATATTTAATTTATCAATAGGATCAATAAGATACAGATATACAAGCCATGCATCTTTTTTGACAAATTTACTGTTGAACATTTTGAATTGTAAGTGGCAAAAAATCTTATAATTTTGCCAAAAAAAAATCACAAAATGTTTGCAAATTCCTTATAATTTCATTAATGTTCCTAATAATAATGACATTTAAACTCAGAAAGTTTTAGAAATCTCAGGACAGGGATTTTTGCAAAATGTGAAATTGAGATTTCCAATAATGTCGGGATATAAAAGGTGTCCCATTATTTTTAACCGAGAATTAAACAGACGGATGAAAATAAATAAGTGGAATATAAATGTATAATAGCAAATCCTCCTATACGAGATTTAGTATCAATGACGCACTGCGATGTGTTGGGGTTTTGCATATTTTTAGAAAGTTATGATATTTATGAAAAAGTTGTCTTCCATATAAAAAGCGGAACGAGTCGTGAGATGTGGTGAACAGAAGATGAGACGAGATGCTGAAAAAAAAAAACAAAAATTATAAACACAATTTTGAGATGGACCCAATTAAAAATTGTATTAATAATTTTGTTTACCGAGATAATTATTTGTTATGGTCAGTTAATCGTGCGAAAAGTCAGACTAAAAGAGCCCCATTGTTCACTCGTTTGCGGCACACCATTAATTTGGTAAAATTGAAGTTTGGCAATCGACCAACTAATTATTGCTGGACGTTCTCATTTATTGGGGAATCTCAACTGGAAAATTGACTCTTGAATGGAGTTACGAATCTAAATTCTCTGACGAAGAAAAAATTTCAAGGAAATACAAATTAATTATTTAGACAAGAAAATTAATTATAAAAATAAAAAAAAATCTTGTTTGCAGTTTTTTTTATTTGGACTGAAACTAACAATAAATCCAGAAAATATGAAAATCAAATGGAAATTCTGCATTTTTATCATTTCACATTCATCTCCTTTTAATGTTTTGGAATTTATAATGTTTTGAAAAATAAAAAGATATTTAATGAAATTAGCAAAATTGAGCAAATTTTATATTGAACTAACATTGAATTAATTTTTATTTTCTGTTTTTTGTGTTAACAGTGAGGATGTGGATATTGACATTCAAGATAACAGAGATGGTACGGTTGATGTGCTTTACTCCGTTGCCGATGAAGGTGAATACACACTCAACATCAAGTTTGGCGGTCAACCAATTCCTGATGGATTTTATACTTTTACGGTAAATTGCTTTTATCATTGATCCTAACATTGTCTGACTCAAACAAATTACAAATATATTTTTCAGTAATTATAAATTTATAAACAAAAGAATAACATTTCAACTAACAAAGTTTGTTTATTTTCGATCTGAAACTCGGGTTTTGTACTCGAGCGAGAATTTTGCAAACAGAAAAGTTTCATTGCAACCGAAAGTACATGACCATGAATAAGTTTAAACAAGTTTGAACGTAAATTTAAAGTCATAAACAATTATGCGCGCAAAAAAGTGGAGCAATAAATCTAGGTGAAATGGTCGGTAGTTTGTAACGTCATATCTTATATCAAAAGTCGACACAAGGCGACCTCAAACCGTTCTTAATAATAATTTGTCAAGAATACACATTAAATCATTCGTCGTTGAACAAGATTGCCTTTTATTTGGCAGAACGTGCATTTGTAGCTGGTCTTTTAGCTGGCGTTACACGAAACCGTTAATTACTCGGGGACGTGCTCGATGATTTCTCCTCTATCTCAAGTGAAAATCTATGACAATTTTCATCGTTTCATGAAACGATGAAAGATGTATCTTCGTCGATCATTATCACTTTCTTCATTGTTTTTTTAATTCACTTTTTTAACTTGTATCAACATTTTTATTCTTTCTTCTTAAATATTTAAATAAAGTCTAATATTTTTGAATCAATATCTTTAACAAAATAATTTTGTATAATAAAATCATTTTCATTTTAAAATTGTCACTGTTTAATTAGTTTTTTAGTTCACTACAGAATTTTTCAAATTGTTCAATGTTGTATTCTTCTTTTTATAATTAACCCTTCACTGGTACTTAGTTTCACATTAAAACTTGTAGTTTATATTCTATTTTAATATATATGAATAATGAAATTAGTTTTTACAGTTAAAAAGAATTTTGATTGCTATAAAAATAATAAATTGTTATAAAAATATTAAACTGTCAGAGTTGTAAAATAAATTTAAATTTGTTGCTAAAGTTTTGTGCAAATATTTTTGAGCTTTAATTTTTCCACACAAAGAGAAGTATTTTTAAATGAATATTAGAAGACTATTAATTTAGAACATATCAAAAACAGCTTGAAGAGTAATACAGAAATAAATTTTGTTTTTCAAATTAATAGTTATGGTAAAAAATGGTCGTTCACTGGTACCTGGTCATTCACTGGTGCACTTATCCAATTTTGTATTAAGCGTAGCGAGGCACGTGCAAAAATGTCATCGGAACAATTGGATTGGTGTTAAAGCCGGGTTGATTCGCAATTTTCACCTTCTCAAGTCCGGTTGACGCGGGTAGGTGGGGAAGTGTGTCTAACTATAGAGGCAACACGAACAGGATATTGTCGCGTACCCTCCAGCGACACAGTTCACTCCGACGACTCATCGAGCACGCGTCCGCCAATTTCATAATTCAGGCCTTTATTGTTAAAAAGCACGTAAGTCGGACGTCATTATCAATACCCAAAATTCTGACCGGTGACAAACTGTCCCCGCCTGGCGAGACTCATGCCAGCAGCAGTGCCCCACCCCCGCTGCCAAAAAAACTCACTTTAATTGTGAGCCCGATGTTTATTATTAATGTTATTACCTCTCTCTCTTCCAATCTTGAATCTCCCACAGAAGCTTGGTCAGTGCATCTGATTCGCCTCATCTAGCCATTGCGACATGTTTCATCCCTGAGTTGACGTCAATTTTCAGTACCTCCGACTTCCCAAAGTAGTTACCATCCAAGTGAATCCGCAATCTGTGAACTTGTGCAATGTTCGATCAAGTTTTTCCAACGCAGTGACTTTTGAGTAAGTTTCGCATAAAAAAAGAAATGCTTCCTCGCACATTCAGCAGTTCCAGACGTTTCGATCAAAAATTCAACTTTCAAATTCGAACAAATGAACAAATTATTTTTAGTTTGTATATTTGCCTGGGAATTTTTGTTTGTTTTTAGTTTTTGTTTGTTTGTTTATTTGTTTTTGATTGTTTAATTTTGTTCCAAAGATGTGTTTTTCTGCGGTTTTTTTTAATTTACATTTTTGCAAACTGTAAACCAAAGAGACAATTCATGAAAGTTTTCAGTTCTCGGATATGTTTATTTTTGGGGTGTCCATTTCGTTTTGATAAATTCTTCATGCGACCTCGTTTTTCGCTGTTTGTGAAACACATCAACGCAGCGTAAGAAACAATCAAAGTTAAGAGCAGAGAAACGATGATGAAAAATATACGCCCGCCGTAAATTTTGGACCATTAAAATTGTGTTAGCGTAAACGCAAAACTTGGTGTTTAAACTTCGTTGTACTTTTTGTTTTGCTGGTATTTTTAGTTTTGGAAATCGATCGGGATGCGCAACAGGCTAAAAGTCAATAAGATTTCTGTCAATTAATTAATTAAGAAGTTGTTATCGTAAGAGCACAAACTATAGGTTTGAACAAACAACGAAATTGCGACGGTGATAAAATTTCATATCAGGCGTAACATTAAAAGATGTCCTGAAGTTTACTCAAATACGAACTTGGCAGAATGGCAATATTTAACCACAGTATTGTATATATTTAAGATTAAGATTACAAATATGTGGAATTGTCGCCAACTTTTGCGTCAGATAAAACCACTATAAATTGTACAATAATATTTTGCGCGCGAGTGATATATGAACGGATTAGTAGAGCTACCGAACCGTTTGGACAATAAACAGTTTTTCCAACAATTTAATTGGGTTTTGATCAACTTTAAAGAGAAAAATAAAAGAAAAAGAAAATATTTCAAATGTTTTGTTTCTTTTTCTAGCATTGGCAACAATTTAGAAAGATTTTCAAAATAATAATTTATTTAAAGTTGTCCAAACAATCGAATGATACAATTTAAAAAATTCGAAACAAAAATAAAAGTTGAAATGTGTAAAAAATGAATTTGTTTGAAAAACATTCGTTTTCTTTACAATTTCTGAATGGTAAATCTTTTGAGAGTTTTAAAATCTGAGATTTAAGTTTTAGTAGATAGATAATCAAAGTCGATCAGAAAATTAGAAAAAAGTGAAGCATAGGTGTAAAGTTGGGATTAATAAAGGGGACAATTACAATTGTTTTCCCGTCATCTGGCTCAGATTGCTGGATTAAAATTAGAAATGGATTTTAGTTTGTCTGATCAAGCAGAATGTGTTGGCAGTGAAAACAGTTGCGTGCTGTCCGGCATTTAAGTAGTGTACATTCGTATTCGAACTGACTCTTTTGTTGCAACTGAAACTGATATATAACAAGTTGTTGATACGCTCTTATAAAATACAATTCTAACGATTTCAGAAGAAACATCTTACCGGAAGTGAAAAATAACAAAAACAAATAATTAAAATAATAAAAAAAAACAAAAATATCGATTCTTTTTTTAAGGAAGGTCATCGATGTTTATTTTAGTTTATTTTTAATCATTCTGTTTTGTTATTTTGTGCATTAAATATTGGTTGAAAATAGTTTCATGTTTTTCAGCAGGAGAATTTTTAATTTTAAACAAATCTTAAAATGATAGTTTAAAATTAAAAACGAAAATATGCAAAAAGTGAGACAAAAATATTTATTCTATGCAAATACGATTCATATTTATGAAACATTATGAGAAAATAATTGTTTGAAGTTTTGTTTACTTCAGTATTATTGTATGTAATAGAAATATTAATGGTTTTGTTACTGCTAAAGTGTCCGCAATGATGTTAACCGTCAAACGCAAATTTATTTCCATTCATCATTGTCCATCTGTCACGCGGCGTATTTCCAACGCTCAAATTGTTTTACGCCCATGGACCACACTCTTGAACTACGTCTCAAGCGTGACTTGAATGCGTGGCCGTATAAAAGCGCGTTCAACTTTTTCAACTCTCAAAACGTGCTTTTTGCCCAAACACATAAACTTATAAATAATTTTCTCGATTATTTATCCCCATTTCATTTTTACTTATTTTCAATTTCCAGTCTCCAAAACTTGAACTTGTAATGTTAAACTCCTTATGAATAAATTAAAAGCGTTTAAAAAGTAAATACTAAAAAAAATACTGAAAAGTATTAAAAGAAAGAAATGCTAAAAAGAAAATAGTACTGCAAAGAAAAACTTTTTTTTTTTACTTTTAGAGTTTTTAAAATTTTTGTTTTAAATACACTGTTGGACTTGTGATACATTTTTTTCCAGATTTTGGGATGTTTTAATTAGAAACTTTTGAGAAGCTGGTCGTAACTTTTCTTGTGGGGTAATGGCGCGTAACATCAACAGTGTCGTAATGTAACATCAGAAAGTGCGAGCAGAGATTAGAACGTGGCATTAAGAACGGTCAATTAACCAGCGTATATTGTGTCAGACCTACGATTTTAATTTTAATCCGATCTTAAATTTAGTTTTTGGTTGAAAAAATCATTCAACAATTTACAATGTACAATTTAGACAAACAATTTTTGAAGCGACGAAAGAACTAAAAAATTATTTTGAAGGGGAGGAAAAGGAAATATTAAAAAGAAAAAGTAGCAAAAAAAAAGAGATTCACAAAACTATGAATTACGACAGCTGCGCTTGTACGGGACAAGAAATGAACGTCGACGAATTCAGCTGAGCGATGAAAATTTAGCGAAAATAGCAATCGTCGTTAGTTTGTGCCTGTGAATAATCTGATTTCATGTTGATGAAGATCAGTTATAATGTTGACCAACGGCATGGTTTTATTTATCATTTTGTCTGTAAAACCTTACTCGAAAACGAGCTTGATGTAATGCAAATTCATTTTGTTCTCATAGTCAGATCTCATCTAATGAACATGAATTTGAATTAAAACAAAATTGTTTATTTGAAATGTTGTTCAATTTTGAAATATTTTTGAAAGAAGAGAAAAAGAAACAAAACAGTCAGTAAAATAAATTGTATTTAAAAAAAAATGATATATCAATGCAAAATTATATATTAATAATGAAATTGTTTTTTTGTTTGCAGGCATCTGAAGAGTACAGAGAAACAAGTACTCACAAGACCCATCGAGCGAAGAAAACTAAACAGCGGAAGGAACAGCACATTGTACAGCAGCATAGCACAAGCATCCAAGAAAGCTCAACTGTTACCACTAAGAGAAGTACAAGCACACAGCAGGAAAAAACTTACAGCGTTGTTCGACTTAGCGCCATCCCCTTGCCACAATCTACTGGTGGCACAGTGACATGTGAGTTAACTGCACCTGATATAAAAATTTTTACAAATTACATCTTTCTAAATTTTGCAATTTAACAAAATTCCACCAGAAATGGTTCATTCATAAAAGAAAATGTCTACTTTCGTTTTCTGAGACTTTTTTTTAGAACTGAGACTTATTCTGAGACATTTATGAGATTTCTTAGAGATTTTTCTGAGACTTTTTTAAAGGTTTTGTGCCTAATAAAAATGTTAGAACCAGATGTAAAGTATGGTGCAAATGATGACAAACAAGAGGTAAACATAAGCTGGGTTATTGGACAAGTTATATCTAAGTAGCGTAACATAGTGATGGTGTTCGATTCGATGCTCGCAAGCTGGGTACAAGAGCGATAGTGTCGGAAGCGACGTGGTATTAATATTAAGTGATTAAGTGGCTACGGATGCGCACTCTCGTTTGGCCCAAAAACCAAATATTCGCGGCAACCGAGAGAGTGATCCCGAAAAAGACCGCTTCCGTGTTCATTTGTACCATCTTTCAGCAATGTTCACTTGTCATAAGAATGTAATAGGCTGCTCAGAGCACCAACGGCGGAAATAATTTGTGTATTTCAAACGACTTGCATGTTTCCTGGCTTCATCCCCCCTTTTTTTCTCAGTCCAACCATTATTAGATTCTACAATATGAAAATCCGTCAAAACTGCATTCAAAATTGTTGCATATCAAATCAATTAGCATTATGCAATTGAAGGACCGAATTCAATAAGGGGACTAGCGCTCGAACAGCTTTTTTTTCAAATTGAAAAAGTATCGAGAAATTTTTTTATTTCGATATACTTTAAGTAGCCAATTTGTTCAGAACAAACAATTTGGCTACTTAAAGTATATCGAAATCAAAAATTTTCTCGATACTTTTTCAATTTGAAAAAAGAAGAAAATAATAAATTCAAAAATCATTCAAGCGTTAATTATTCTGAGTGGTAACAATTTTGACTGTATTTGATTTGGCACCAGGTTGGTATAGAAAGTTACATAAAAAAATTTACAACAGTATAAAACAATTATCACTAGAGATATCCGAGCTTTGCGTACACCAATGACGTTAATTTTTCGCCACGACTCTATTTTTAGTATTATAAATTGTAAAAGATTTTTTGAATTAATTATTTTGTTCATTTATGCCAAATTGATATTTGAATTGAAAATTTTATTATTTAACAAAAAATTTCATTAATTAATCAATTCAATTAGTTGTCAAAAAATAAATTAATTTTTAATTATTTCATTCTGTTTTAGATTTCTTAAATGGGGTATAAACGAATGAGAATAAAGTGGTAATTTCGATGCCATTGCTTTTCGAGATACAATAGATTTGGAAGATTGAAAAACGATAAAAAAATTTTAAAAATATGATTCATTGCCGACTGATTGAAAATGACCCGAATTCAAGAATATCTGTTGACCATTGAAATAATCATTTCTTTGAGAATCCACGCGCCAGTGTGACCATTTAATATGTTTCTCTTGGCTTGTGACGCAGCCGCGGGTCTTCAGACGGAAAACTTTGTGCCACACGGGCAATCGAACGTAGATCTATTCGTAGATTATTATTTTTCATGCAAATCGCTGGGTCACTTTTTTGATGGCCGGATGTGCTAGAAAACGAGAAATTTTTTTCTTCCGCCCCCCTCTCATCGTTTTGTACACTTTATGAATAATAACTTTGGCATCATCATGTTGCCATTCATTTAAAATACATGTACAACGAAATAGTGGAACATCTTCTGCCAAGCGTATTAATGTTTCTCGCCTCTTCGAATATTACTCAATTAATTTTGCGAACAATCTCTCGGCTGTGAAAATTGAAAATTGTCATCTCCATGACTCTTTTTTAAGCAAATTTACTCTTTAACATTTTATGATACTTATTTTGTCTTCCAAAATTTAATCATCAAAAATATTTTGTTCTCCTTAAATTTTGACTTTAGTTGTTTCTTAGTCTCCTTAAATTTTACTTAAAGAATTGTATATTATATTTATTTTACATAATAAAAAGGTAATAATAAAAAATCGAGAAAACAAATATTTTAAGTTGATAAAACAATCTTGAGATAAAATAATGTCGAGAAAAAAAAGGGGGACAAAAAAATGGATTGATTGTAACAAGCATCTTGTTGCACCTGCCGAGTTTAATTTGGACAGGTAAGCGGCGCCCTTCTCCCGGCGTCCTTTGATCTCTGAAAAGATCGTCTTGGCGACTAATTCGTGCTCGCGTCACTTTTTGCGTGGCGTCTGCGCGTCGAAATGTGCCAAAACGACCCCCCAATATACACCATCGCAGGCCTCGCTGGAAAACGAAACTTGAGGCTTGGGCATTGCGATTTTGTCCCCTCTCGCGTCTTGTCTCGCTCTCAGTCTCGCTGGATCTCAACTTTTATTCTTCATTCTTCACACTTTCATTCATCCCTTTTTAATTTCATCTCACTTTTTTCCATTCGATGAATGTGACCGAGAAAAAAATTGCCATGGAGAAATTCATCCAGTGAAGTTACAAGTTTGGTTAAACAAAATTGACAATTGAGATTAGTCGAACTTAAAATTGGAGCGCAAAATAATAAACTTTTCATTTTTTTATTCAAATTCAAACTGATTGGCTGAGGTTCGGTTGTGTGAAAATTGAGATGCTGTAGGTGAAGGGAGAAATCAGTGTTGGTTGAATTGTGCGACGAATTTTTTATGTGATTTCTGGTTCTGTGACAACGGAGTACAGTGATCCTTGAGACTGGTTGCAATTTTGAGATATGGTTTTTGAACAGAGCTCTGCTCAGGAGTGGCAGGAGGTCTCCACTTTTTACAAGTCTTGTCTTAAGGGCGTCACTTACAGCGAAATAGACAGGCCAGCGTTTGGCCCCATTTGCTATGCCTCCGAGGGACAGGATGGAAACCCAGTCGAAGGGCTAGACTTTGTTCCAACCCATTTACAAAGTCTTTTCTACATTAATACGAGAAAAGGTTTTTTTTTTTTTGAAAGTCAGAAAACAAAATTATCAATCAGAATTTTCTACTTTCTCTTTTTTATTATTTTATATATTTTTTTGTTTCTTTTTTCTGGATTAAAACTTTGTTTGGACGTAATTTGAACTTTTGATGTAGTGGTCGAGTTTCTTTTTTGATTAATAACGAAATGTTGGAATGCGAAATAAATAAATTAAGGTGATTGCATAATTGTAATATTCGAACACTTTTTGTATGACTTATAATTGTCTATAAATATACACGAGTTGTTTTTAATGTCTCATCTAAGAGTCGTTCTAGAATGCAAGATCGTGCTTTATTAACTTTTAATTCATCTCAAATTGTACCAAGCGCGCCCTTGTTGACTCTCGCGCGACTATTTTTATAAATTTCAAATTACTTATCATAACGTTTGTCAGTGATTGATTATAATTATCAACCTCGCTAAAATATCCTGTACATATTAAAACTACATAATTTATGACGCCCGAGTGTCTATTCGTGTAAATATTATCTTTACCCTACATCATAATTTATGGCTCAGAGTTGATTTTTGCAAAAATAAGAAAAAATAAAAAAAATGGCAAGATTGTCCGCCGAATGCCTCGGCAGTTAATCATCCGAGCGGTGCCAATATAAAGAATTGATCAACATTTTAAATATACACATCAGGGTAACTTAATACCTCGGGATTAAACAATCCGTATTTTCGGAACTGGAATTAATATCCCATGGCGTACTCTGTCCTCCATGCTTGCGAAAATCTATTTTTATAAACTTTGTCGAACAGTAAAAATGTACTTTGCTCTTCATTTTTTTATTTCTCATTTCTTTTTTGCACCAAGATAAATATCTATGTTCCATTCATCATATTTTCGTTTGATCAACAAAATTTATTTACCTCTTGCAAATAAATCACTTGAATTTTTCGTTCATTGTCAAAAAAATGTGTAGTTTACAAAAAATAACAACTGAAAAATACAAAAAAATGATTAATGACAAAATTAATTATTTTGTTTACAGCTGAAGTTAAAATGCCAAGCGGAAACGTAGATAAACCAGTGATAGAAGACAATCACGATGGAACAGTTTCTATCAAGTATGAACCAAGGGAAGAGGGTCTGCACGAGCTTGCAGTGAAATTCAATGGCGAACATGTCCAAGGTAGAAATTTATATCAGAGTTTCCAATTTTTATCTGCAAAATTTAGATTAAACTTAAAATTTAATGTAAACTTTAAAGTCAGTTTATTATTTTATTATTCATATTTTTTCCATTAAAATGGAAATAAGTGTTTTTGAAATAGTGTTTTTGTTGACAGACAAGAAAAAATATGCAGGATTGTTCAAATTTTAATATTTTGTCCATTTTTTTTTTAACAAGAAAAGTGTCTATGATGAAATGACATTTTTAATTATCACCACAAAGGCTCTGGCACTCGGTTATCGCAGCTTCAGTGTAAAGATTTAATTGCTGACACGGGCTGTAAGAACAGCTTAATTATAAATTTAGCTTGAAGTTGAGTAAGTTGGTGCTAAAGTACGGCAATCAAGATCAAACGCGAGTGCAAACTTGTACAAAGATGTCAGTTACACGGGTGACATTAATAACGTTTAATTAGATCCTCGGAGCCTGGTTAGCGTATTTTCTAAAACATCAACGTGAATCGAATCTCGTTCATTGATACCTTCCGAGTTTGAAAATCTCTGCCAGATCGCTATCAACGGGGTTTGCAATGTACAAAAACACGACTGTCAAAAATGACTGGACTAAATTAAGATCCAGCTCTCGTGAAAGATTCTAAAATATATCCGCGCGAATATCAGCTGTCAAACCTCATTTCACTTCACCCTAATTAATTAAAGTGCCAAAGTTGAAGTGTCCAAATATATATTCTGATCGTTTGAAAATCAACGTTTCTCTTTGAGTCTTCTCGGTTCATGATTGAATTTTGTAGATTAAAAGAACTGATATTTTAAAATTAAAAATTAAAATAATTATTTTCAAAATTAAAAATAAAATATTAATTTTAATGTTTTGTTATATTTTTTGTTTTTAGGTTCCCCATACAAGTTCCACGTAGATTCCCTGGCAAGCGGTTACGTAACAGCGTATGGTCCAGGTTTGATCTATGGCGTGTGCGGCGAGCCTGCGAATTTTACCATCTCAACAAAGGGCGCTGGGGCGGGCGGCCTCTCGATGGCCGTGGAGGGGCCCAGCAAGGCCGAGATCTCCTGTCACGACAACAAGGACGGCACCGTATCAGTGTCCTATTTGCCGACGGCACCTGGCGAATACAAAATTGCCGTGAAATTCGGCGACAAACACATCAGGGGCAGCCCTTATAATGCCAAAATCACAGGTGCTTCTTATATTTATAAGTCATATTTGTTGGCAAGTTTTATAATTAATTGATGTTATTCCCGCGTTAAAATTGCGTCGTCGTCGTGAGATGAAATGTGTTAGGTAAAAGTAATTGCTCGGAACGAGATTTGGTATTACAATTTTTCACTAAACAAATATTCAATTACCATTTTTCTTTGTCAACTTTTATATACAACATTTCGTACAATTTTTTTCCCCGCAAATTTGCTAATTTTTTGGCAGTTTTTCAATTACTTTTTTTTTTGCAATTTTGTAGATCTTCTTTAGTAATTTGCAATTTACTTTCTCATATCTTGTTTTTTACATAACAGAGAAAAAGTAAAAAAAATTAATTCAATTATATAAAAAGTCAATCTTAAAATGTTTGTTTGTTGGTTCAGGTGAGGGTCGCAAGAGGAACCAGATCTCCGTCGGATCATCGAGCGAAGTGCAGCTGCCAGGTAAGGTGAGCGACCAAGACATTCGTTCGCTGAACGCCTCGATCACAGCGCCGAGCGGGTTGGAGGAGCCTTGTTTCTTGAAGAAGGTGGCGAGCGGCAACATGTGTGTATCATTCACACCCCGCGAGTCCGGTGAGCACACGGTCGCAGTGAAACGGATGGGCAAGCACATAGCAAACTCGCCCTTCAAAATAGACGTCAAGGACCGAGAAGTCGGCGACGCAAAGAAGGTCAAGGTGTCCGGCAAGGCGCTCAAGGAGGGCAAGACCCAGGTGGACAACACCTTCTCCATCGACACGAGGAACGCCGGTTTCGGCGGACTCTCGCTTTCCATCGAGGGGCCCAGCAAGGCCGAGATCCAGTGCAAGGACAACGAGGACGGCACCCTCAACATCTCATACAAGCCCACCGAGCCTGGTTACTACATCGTGAACTTGAAATTCGCCGACCACCATGTCGAGGGCTCGCCGTTCACTGTCAAGGTCACCGGAGAGGGCAGCAACCGACAACGGGAGAAGATCCAGAGACAGCGCGAGGCCGTGCCCATCACGGAAGTTGGGAGTCAGTGCAAGCTGACCTTCAAGATGCCCGGGATCACCTCGTTCGACCTCACAGCCACGGTCACGTCCCCCGGCGGGGTCACCGAGGACGCCGAGATCAAAGAGATCGAGGACGGACTTTACGCGGTGGCCTTCGTCCCGAAGGAACTGGGCGTGCACACGGTCTCGGTGCGCTATAAGGACTTGCACATTCCCGGCTCGCCCTTCCAGTTCACCGTCGGACCCCTCAGGGACGGAGGCGCTCATAGGGTACATGCTGGGGGCCCCGGATTGGAACATGGCGAACAGGGCCAACCCTGCGAGTTCAACATCTGGACCAGGGAGGCTGGCGCTGGAACCCTCGCGGTGTCCGTCGAGGGACCCAGCAAGGCGCAGATAGACTTCAAGGACCGCAAGGATGGCAGCTGCTATGTCAGTTACATCACCTCCGAACCTGGTGAGTCGGTGCTCCTGAAAAAAAACACGTGTAACTGACCTTCTACAAGTTGTTAAAAATACTGAGGTATTTTATTTACTCGTGACGGTTCAATTTATTTGAGGAGGTGTTGTATTTTTGATGTTGGAGTGATTCATGACTGTGTTTATAAGATTTTGGTTTTTTATAAAGATTTTGTTTTTTTGTTTTTTTATAAAAGATGATTGGATGGGACAATTTTTGTAAAATGGGTTTTTGTAAAAGTTGTAATAAGTTGGAAAGAACTTTTTGGTACTTGAAGTGACGAGATTGGCGTTCAATTGTGTCTTTCCCCGTTTGTCTCAAGTAGTGTTACAACTTCAAATCATGCGGATGGAATTTTCATAGTCAACAATACATCTTGACACATCTTTGGCAAGCATACAGACGGACCAAGGCTACACTTAAGAATACAAACGATACGCGATTGTCTTTGACGGGATACACTTGGGCTGAATAAGTATGTAAACATAAATATTCTTTGGTACACCCAGTGTAAACTCGAAACATATTTTATTCAATTCTTTTTTCTTTAATACTGATTTATCGGAATTCAGATTTAAATTCAAGTTTTAATGGGAACAAAATTTTTCGGTCTGAAATTTTAGAGATAACTTTTTAGTCTGACAATATTTAGTCTAAAATTTTGTTTTAAAATTGTTCGTCGATGGAATGTTTCAACATTAAAAAGTCGAATGAAACGGGATGCTGTTTAGAATCAATAAACCCGTCAACAAGCCGTCATAATGAAAAGCCATAGCTGCATCGCAGAAGAGCGCTTGTTCCAGAAATACTGTGATCTATATTCGTGAAGGTGAATTCATATTCGCAGAACAGAGATTTGGGTGTGCTTGTTGAAGTGTGGAATGACGCGATTATATTTGGGGCGTGCGAACGAGCGAACGAGTGAGGGTAATGCGGAGGACGATGAGAGAGAAAAAGATTGGCGCATCGGATGCGAGAAAAATTAGTGGTCGCGCGACCAATCTCGTACTCGGCTCGTGCAACCGTCTCGATCGATGTTTATTTTTCTTAGCCACACTTCTTTTTGATCTTTCATTACATGCAGTCGTCGCTGCATCACTATCAGAGCCCCCCTTTTGAATGGTCCCTTGGATCAAAAACTTGATCTATTTTTGAGATCCTCGCCTTTTCATTCAAGATGAACACTTTTACTAGTTCCACCCAGATTACACTTTCGGGTGATAATGACAACTCGAACGATGGTCAGTTACAAGAAATTAAAACATTTTTTTTTAAATAAAATAAATAAAGAGCAAATGAAATTAAAATGATGGTACAAAATTGTTTTTGAAAATTTTTTTCATGATAATTTGATTTCTTTCAGGTGAATATCGTGTAGGAATCAAATTCAATGACCAGCATATCCCAGACTCACCACACAGAGTTTATGTCTCCCCGGCCATGGGAGACGCTCACAAATTGGAAGTCGCGCAGTTCCCGGAGTCCGGCGTCCAGGTTGACAAACCGACGACCTTCCTTGTGAGAAAGAACGGAGCCAAGGGAAACCTCGATGGAAAGGTACAGGAGCCAAGTTTCGATCTGTCCGAAAACTAAAAAATACTAAGAGCATGGAACTGAAAATGAGCTTTGAATTTTTTTTATTTTAATGAAGAAGATGCAAAGTCCGTACGAAGATCGTACAGTTTTAGAGCAGGCTTATGAATTTCATCTTGCGCAAAAAAGGCTGAAAATAATTTTGCAAACTTGCGAAACGTTTGTTAAAGCCGCGTGGGACGAGAGTTGTCACTTATAAAACATATCTGATTTGTCATAATGCGCGCTTACAGCTTATCATTTCTAATTTAGTCAACAACGTCGGTCAACTTAGCGTTTGAGATTGTAAGGAGGAATGCTTTCGATCCATCATCTTAATGAACTTTCAGAAACGGCTTTATCAGAGTTGCGCATCCAAAGATGTCCGATGACCTTAAAATTCTGAATCCCAAAGTTCTAGAAATTTAATTCTTAAAACAAAAGCTAGTTTTTTTCATTTCGAACTTTCAAGCTTTTAAAAATTTGATTGATTCGAATCGAATATTTTTAAAATTAATTTTGTATCATTTAAATTTATTTTGTTTAAGATCATCTCGCCAAGTGGAATTGAGGATGACTGTTTCATCCAATCCATCGACGCCGAGGAATACTCCGTGAGATTTATGCCACACGAAAACGGTGTTCACAATATTCACCTCAAGTACAACGGCGTGCACATAAACGGAAGTCCGTTCCGCGTGAAGGTGGGCAAGACGGACGCTGATCCAGCAGCCATCCATGCCTACGGCAACGGTCTTCAACAGATCAAAACCGGCCAGAAAACTGATTTCATCATCGACACGTGCAACGCCGGTGTTGGCGCACTTGGAGTTACCGTCGATGGGCCTAGCAAAGTTGCGATGGACTGTACGGAGGTCGAGGAAGGTTACAAAGTTAGATACACGCCTTTGGTACCTGGAGACTATTATGTCAGTATCAAGTACAATGGATACCATGTTGTTGGGTCACCGTTCAAAGTACCTTGCACAGGTAAAACTTAGATATGAATTTAAAAAGGTTTCATCTACATTGTTCGAAAATTAAAAAAAAAATATTTTGTATGCATTGCTAAAACCAATTGTCAAGTTACCGGTTGTACATTGTATGGTACTTTTTTAGGCACTGATCTGGCAGAGAGAGGAGCCCAGGAAACAAGTTCAATTGTTGTTGAAACTGTGCAGAAGTTCGCGAAGGCTGGCAAAAACGCCGGACCTGTTTTACCGAAATTCAAATCCGACGCGAGCAAAGTTACAAGTAAAGGAATGGGGCTGAAAAAGGCGTACTTGGGCAAACAAAATCAGTTCACTGTCAATGCTGGCGATGCTGGTAATTTTTTTTAGATTGTAAAAGTATTAATTTGTAAATTGTATTTGGAAAGTATAAGAAATTTAATTGTGTTTATAAGTGTATAAATTTTTCATTACGTTGAAAAGTATGAGAATTTCGATTGTATTTGGAAACAAATTTTTAAATGAATTTTGTGTGTTTTAGGCAACAACATCTTGTTTGTTGGAATGCACGGCCCCAAAGGTCCGTGCGATGAAGTTTTTGTGAAACACGCTGGACGTAACAATTACAACGTAAGCTACATGGTACGCGAACGAGGGGAATACATTCTGCTAGTGAAATGGGGCGAGGATCACATCCCAGGATCGCCGTTCAAAGTTGAAGTTTAAACTCTATTCCGTTTTAATGTATCATTTTAATAAAATCGACACATCTCATTAGACCAGTGTTTTTACGAAGATTGCTATTACGAGCATGTCATAATCAAAATGATATATTTATACTCCACGTCAAATAACAATGTTTGCGTGAAATCTTCCTAGAAACGCCCATCGTTCAATTGTAAGATCGGATCCCTAAATGTCGGTAGAAAATGTTTTTGAACAATCGTTCGGAAACAGTCATGTCTAATTTTCAATGTTCTTTGATTTAATGTTTAAAAAATGTCATTTTAACTTTAAGAATTGATTATTATATTTATTATTTAAAGAATTAGTCCGCGATATATCATTTCGAAAGCATAAAATTTGGGTGTATGTTTCTATCATTCATTTTTATTCGAATTGTATACTGAAACTCTACTTTACGGGGTTTATGATAGAAAATTGTTTCACTTTTATAAAAACGAACAATTTTTATTTTTACTTATGATAAATTTTGATGCATTCGAAATGACGTACCGAGTGTCTATTTTGTTTATGATTATTGCAAGAAGATATTGTTAGCGTGTGTTGCAGTCCTTGTTAAAAAAAATATGACCGATTTATTTAGATCGAATTGAATATTTGATCAAATAATTCATTTATTTTTACTGTTCTTGCAATAGCGATTTACCCTTTTTTGTTTTTAAAATAAATATATTATTTTCAAGCAATTTATCTCTTTGTTTTTACATTATTGCAAATGTCAACGAGTAACAACTGACAAACGTGTAAGTAAACTAAAGCAAAATGAAAGCAAAGGCAAACGAAATTGTACAATATTATAAATTGTGTCAATTTGAAATTACCGAAAGTGCCTTACTCTAACGTAATGATCGCCATACATCTACCTATATCTCAGAACTTTTAAGATAAGGATTAAGGATGTTTGATGTTATTGACAATTAAAACTGAAAAGTGTATTAAAAAATTATTAACTGTAACAATTTTTGTTAGATTGCTATAAATGTGAATGTATAAGTCACGTAATTATGAATTATCATCGTGCCATGAGAGAGTATATCTATTAACATTTACAACAACAACAAAATCCATACACTCTTCAAACGACGAAATCAAATATCAAAAATAGCTATAAAGTTGATATACAGAAAAAAAACAGATCAAAATATGCTGTCATTATATTGCGTTGTCAATTATTTCGAATAGAAATATATATATTGTTTAAATGATATAAAATAAAACTAATATATTTATTTAAGTGAGAAAAAAGAAAAATTATTTCTAGTTTTCATTTACCTCTTCGAACATTCTTCACAATTTCTCTCAGTTTTCCAACCTCGGTACGTTTTTAGAAATGTCACAGGTCACCCTCATAAAGGTATTATCCCCAACCTCGGAGCCTCTCATTGTCTCCGGAAATTCAGCAATATAAAATTGGTTACTCATTTAGATAAGACCTCTATTCATTCCACTAAAAGACAATAATACAACGACCCCGACCGGACGGAATCGCTCTGAGTAAACAATGCAAATAATCGTGACCTTGTTGAAATTTGTTCGTCAGTATTTCCAAAACTTTCATTGGGACAACAGCTTCACCTTTTCGGTGACCACATTTTCAGTTCGTTTGAATCATTTTGAAAGCAAAGTTCCCAAAGATGTACAAGATCACTGATCACAACGCGATGGACGAGGCCCTGGTGATCTGGTTCAAAAATTGTTGCAAGGATCCGAGGAAGATCAAAACCCTCGACCAGCTCCTGCAGGAGGAGAACGTGAGGCATGTCTACAAGATCATCATTGGCGGACACGTGGAGGACTACAAGCCGGAGGACGAGGTCGTGGAGGCTGGCAAACACTACCTCGAGGTCCTCCTTGACCAGATATGCTCTTTCTACAGCACTTATCTGAATCAGACAGTAATCCAGCTCCCCAGCGTGGAAAGGATGATAAAAAATCCTCGGGACAACTTCGCCGACACACACCTGTTCCTTCTATTGATACTCGGTTGCGCGACCCAGTGTAACGAAAAATTTTGGTTCTATGAGAAGATCGCTCAGCTTAACACCGTCGACTTCTTCCGCACAATTGCTCATCTGAAGAAGTTGAAAGATCTGGTCCAGGAAAAGAAAGTCCAACAGGCCCGAACGTCGAGGTTTCTTCGGCACTTCAGCAGGTCATTCAGCTTCGGTAACAAGCAAAATTTGTGGCTCTCGAACAGCGCTAATCATCAGGAAACGGTTACGCCGAATGAGTCGCGCATGATTGATTGTAAGGACGAGTGTCCTTTCTCGCCCATCTATCAGATCAAAATCCAGAAGGACCAGATCAAATATTCCGACGCTGAGGAGAAGATCAGAAAACTCGAGTCGCAGGTCAAACGTCAGAACGATCTGATTGATACTCTGAAAAAAGAATATGAGACTAAGCTCAACAAACAGGGCTCAATCATTTCTCATTTCCAAAAGGAGAACAATCCAGGTGAGAATCAACTTATAATTTTTATCTGCTAAATTTGAATGTTCATTTTTTCAGGAATTGTTTAAAAATTTTCTTTACTTGAATTTAAAATGTTTCATTTAATTAAGATTTTAATTAGTAAATTGAAATTCAGATAAATAAATGTGTATTTGATCAAACTAAAAAATACTGATAATGACTTTTAGGAGCAACAGACGAAAGCAAATGGGCCTTAGTGGAAGACAAATCGAAGCCGGAAGCTGAACTCCTCTACAAGATCGAGATGTACAACAACCTGCTGAACGAAGTTGCGAAGGAATGGTCCAAAGAAGAGATCAAGTACAAGCAGCTGAGCGAGGAAATCACCAGGATAAAACGTCTGATACAATTTGACAACACGAAAAACGTGGAGCCAGATGTGAAAGATTTAAATCATAACACTTCGATCAGATCTTTTAACGAGAGTGTGGATATAGAGGAGACAGAAACAGATTGCTTGAATACCACCACCAATGTGCCGCACTTGATTGAACTATTCGAGAACAAAAATTCCAATCATCATTTCAAGGTTTTGGAAATCAAAAATAAAATTTTTGCCACGAAAAATGATGCTCTGAATGCGTCGATCTTGAGTGCTCCTGAAACGAATTGATGGAATAAATGTAAAGTAAACAAGAAGAGCAAATATTGAATCTTGAATGAAAGACGACGCGATTGTCGAAACTTATTTTATAACGAAGATGGTATTTTATTAATTTTAATAAATTTTTTATAAATTTAATAATCAATTTACAGTAATCGATCTCTCTTTAATTGTAAATTTTAATTATTCAAACTTTTATTATAAAACTACTTTGAAATCAGGATGAGATATTGTATTTTCAGTCTCAATTGACATAATTATTTTTTCAGTGAATTATTATGTTACTCGAATTCACCATTTTAATTTTGTATAATATTATTTTGTGTAATTAATAAACATCACAAAGAATACAGAAAATTGGATTTTTATTCCACCTATTAATTAAATGAGATGAATTTATTCATTTGTGTCGTTTAAATGATGGGATAATGGTTTGGTGATTATTGCTAAAGTTAATTGAATTAATTGACAGTATGAGTATTTTACACAGTTTAAAGCAAAAATTTCTATTATACTGTTCTATCTATTCATTTTATTTCTTAAATAATATACATATAAATAATAAAAAATAATAATTATTCCACCATATCTCGTACTTTTTGAAATGCAGCAACTAAGGAATTCAGCTGAACATTTTCGTTACTTCCTGCAGCAACTCTTTTCTCGATCTCTGCCATGGCTATGACAAGGGAAATCACCATCTTGGATGGACAATCAACTGAAAGCAAGTATTTGAATCAAATTCAATGTTTTTAAAGATGGTTGCCAATAATTAAGTTTCAGTGATACTGACGTCGATTACTGAGAATATGCAATTCCGTTAGGATGTCCTGCAGAGCCAACCCCTTCTGTATTTTCAGATCTTGAATTTCTAAAATGTTATCTTAAGGAAGAACAATTGACATGGATAAATTAAAATATACAAAATAAAATTATCAAAAGGATACTGCAATAGGCGGTTCGGTATTCATCATTCAGCAACCAGTGCATGATGTTCTTGATGTCAATGGGCAAAGGGTGGCCAACGCACGTGTAAACAGTTTCCTCGGTGACATTTCCAAAAGCCAGCCAGGTGCTTTGCAAAATGTTTAATACTCTTCTCATGTCTCCTCCGCTAAGAGTTAGCAGAGCCTGTTTTCCATTTTCGCTTACTGTCAAGCTGTAAACCAGAATTTAAGATTCATAGACTGGTGTTTATACCCATCTAATTGAATATATTTCTGATTAAAAAACTGTTTTCAAAACTTACTTTTCTTCCCTGATGACGTGCTCCAACCGAGGCAAAATTTGGTCTTTATTTAGTGGACCAAATCTGAATTTCGTACATCTGGACTGCAATGCTGGAATGATCTTGCTGAGATAATTGCATATTATACAAAATCTCACATTGTCTGTGTACTTCTCAATAACTGAAATAAAAAAATGAATGAAAATAATCAATGAAATCAAAAAGAAAGAAAAATAAAAAATGGAATCTCACTTCTTCGAAGAGCATTTTGCGCATCATTTGTCATAGCATCTGCTTCATCCAGAATGATCAATTTGAAACCTCGTCCATACATTGTTCCTGTACTTGCAAAACTCAAAATCTGACCTCGGACAATGTCAATACCACGATCGTCAGAGGCATTCAACTCCAAAACCTGTGTTTTAAATTTTGTTTGTATTTACATTGATTGATTGATTAATTTTGGGTTCAATCGATCAAACCATTTTAAAATTACCATCGAATTGAGTTGAGCTGGCAAGTACATCTTTTTAGCACAAGCAAGGATCGTGCTGGTTTTACCGGTTCCTGGTGGCCCATAAAGAAGCAAGTGTGGCAGTTGGTCTTCATTGATAAATTTTGTTACTAAAATAGTAATAAAAACAATGATAATGTTCTTCAAAAATAAGTAACAATAAAAACAGCTAGGAACTTACTTGTTTTAATAATTTCCTCATGTGATATTAACTCATCCAATTTGCTTGGCCGGTATTTCTCTACCCTATTACAGCAAAGTAAACAAATAATTACAACAGGCAAAATTAAACTTTCACAAATGTAACAAAACCATACCATGGTAAATTAGCTGCTTTCTGTGAACTCGCAACCATTGTTAATTTATTTATTTACAGTTTCCTTGTTGTTCTTAAATATGAAAGCGCGTGATGTTTACGTCTTGTATAGAGGTTAGAATCGCGCCAAAATTCAGACTGGCTGTCCTTGTCTTGTCTTCAGATTATTTTTGTATCACTCGTAGTTCGCGAGTTATAGAAATTAAAAAAAAAACCTTTAAAAATCCCTTCAAAAAATTTAGTGTAAAACAAATATTCAACAAACGAGATTTTCATAAAATTGTTTATTCATTTGTAAAATGAAATTTAAAAAATTCGGTATTTACAGCTTGTAGGGTGTATACAATATTTACACATTCTGTTCGTCCAAAAAGAACCTTGTTCATAAAATTCATCCACTTGTTATACGTTCATTGTAAAATTTCTGTTCATTTGTTTGTTTTCACATTGTTAAAATTCAACTCGTTAAATTTCATAGTCATGGAATTACAGCGTTGAGTGATATCAACGCTACTGAAAAAGCTACAAATGGTGGCATCCACCACTGATGATAAACGATGACTTGTGTCGATGCCAGGTAAAGAATGATCCAACTGACGACACACAAGATGTAAGCCAAAAATTGAGTGCGCAGTGTGATGACTGTTGGAATTTGAATAAGATTCATCATACTGCAGATTATTATCACGAGCCAACTGTACAGTAATACCGGGTCCTCTGAATCCAATTTTGTTGTTACACTAAAATTTCATTAAATAAAATACATTAACAGTAAAAAATTACGTAAAATCAATTAAAAATATAACAATGGAAAATATTCTTATCTTGGTACATAAGTCATGATGAATTTATAAAATCACCTGAAATTTTTGGCCCACACAAGAACAGAAGGCACGGCAGGCACAGCGGCAAAGCACAGCAACATAAACACAATGAGGTGGTTCACAATTTTGATCCTCGTGTCCTCGTTGATATCGTCATCTTTCTTTGGTTTGAGAATTTTAAAATGCCTCATAGTAGAGAGCAAGAGCTCCTCCAGATAATCGTCATACATCTGTGTCAACTTTAAGTAATACATAAAAACTGTGACGATCATGGCAAGCGCTCCACAGGTTGCTGGTATCAGAGAGACGACAATCACAGTTGTGCAGATTGGTAACTGATTAAGTCCGCCGATCAGCCACTCGGACCACGTCACCGAGAAGGTTATCGCCCTCGCCAAAAACCGGGACGCAAATTTGTGTACGATCGATCCGAGGAAGATCACAGAGCAGCAGATCCCGATCGCCATCGCATGCAACAGGAACACCATCACGCAGCACTCCACGTGCACCTCCATGGCCGCACATGTTACGAAAACTGTTATTCCCACTGTGCTGAATCTGTCGGAATCGATTTTCAACGAGATTGTCAGTATCAAGAGAGCTATGGCGATTTGGTAAAGGATTGGCCACCGGTCGCGAACCAGGACTGACATCTGTTCAATTGTGCCAGCTTCTTTTATTTCGAATTCATATTGACATGGTGTGTCAACTGTCACTCGGAACCACACAGAATTGTTCGCCGGCGGTGAGGTTTTCTGAATTTTGAAAACTTTGGGACCGTTGTCACTGAAAGAAAATAAAAGTAGTTTTAGAACAAGTTCCAAGGACATAAAAATGTAAAGATAATTTAAAAGTGTGTACCTTTCGGTGAAAAACAAAAGTTTAGTAATCGTGGGGTTCCAAGATTCAACGAGCTCCACCAGAGCACTAGCTGGTTTCGTGTCATTATCACAGCTGACTTTTTTTAATTCCCAACTAATTGCGTTCGGCGTTTTAGTTAAATTCACATAATGCCTCAATTCACCTTCGTCAATTTGCACCAAACTTGATGATTTCATCCAAGGTAAATGCCTTAGCAAGAAACTTGAATCGTAGAGCGAGATATTCGTTATTCTTGAACTGTTCAGATGAAGGTCAAAGTTCAAAACGACTTCTCTTCGGTCCTCAGGTTCCATCCTGATGGCAATGTGAGTTGCGCCGAGTTTTTTCAGTTCTCGCACATCCAGGCTGACTATTTTTCTTAACGCATATCTCATATCGGCAAGTTGATGGGTTCTGTTTGTCAAATTCCAGCCCTCCTTGCTAAAAATTGTTGAAAAAGTTGTAATCGAATGATTTTTTAATTGTTTTTGAAACAATACAAAATTGTCTCTAAAACTCACCATTTAGAAAGATTATCTGTAACTGACTTTGGACTGCATGCAAAAATCCAGTCTTTTGTTTTCAGATTCAAGGCGTTGATTGTAATTGTATCCAACGTCTCTGGCAACGGTGTGGTTAAGAAAACAGTCAGATCCTTCAGATTTGGACCAGAACTTGAGCTGCCTTTCCATGTCAAGCTTCGGTCAATTTTCTTCTCCAGCCAGGGTGCATTTTCAAAAGTCATCTTCTCGCTATGAGGCATGTACTTTTTACCATAATATTTCTGGAAATAAAATTGTATTAGAATTAATTAAATTATTATTTAAATATTATTATTTATTTTTCACATTATTTATTTAATTTACTTTTAGAAACATAATTTCTAATTGTACTAACATTGATTAAATGGTATGAAAAAATTTCCACGTTTTTCGTGGGATTGTTGGTGATCTTTGGAGGAACGACTGAAGTTTCGACACAATCAAACAGGGCCCGGATGATTGCCAGGATAAATTGTTTACACCACAGGGTACAAAGATGGTCAGTCGATTTCCAAACACCGGGAATGCTTGTTGACAGAGTGCTTATATTCGCGTACGGATCGATGGTCTGCGCTGAACTGACTAGTGTATCCCTGTGTCCTCCGCCGATGGAAATTATCGTCACACCGGCATCGCTTAGATTTAATTTCAGACCATCGACGTCGTCATAAAAATTTGCAAACGTCTTGTCAAAGATCAACGCTGGCTTGTGCGGGGCTGCAATAGTTATCAAAATGCTTGCTGATGATGGTCCTACGGTTGGTACCAAAGAAATTGCTGCCTTGGCTATGATGCCTCCCTGAAAAACAAATATAGTAAAATAAGTAAAAATGTAAAAATATTTTCTGTTGAAATATGAAATTCTATTTTTGACCACTTTTAGGTAGTCTTCTTAAATTACCAACCATTGAGTGCCCGATGAGAACAACTTTGTCGTATTTCCCATTGTACAAGCTCAGAATTTTTTTAATGCAATGAGAAACGTAAATAGTTTGATCCATCAGTAAACCTGAAATAAAATAAAAGGATTTACAAAATCAAAATTTTGGCTGTTACTTGAATATCAACTTTTTCATTGATTCGAATCACTAAGTAGATTAATACTTAATTATATCCTAATTAAGTTTTGTTAATTTTGAAATAATTTCAGTTACGTAATTTCTTTTTTCTATCTAAAAAGTTTTGAATAAAACAGTGCAACAAAATGCGATTGAAGCACCGGTATCTTAATTAACACAAGTCGTTTATATAAGCAAGTTATGTATTGATTACTTCTACATGACATTTGTACTTTTTTTTCAATGAAACATTTCAATGAAATTACAATCCGTTACAAATTACATTTCTAACGTTTTACAATAGTTTGTACTTCAATAAAATTGCCAAAACAGATTTTAAATTTTGACTAACGATTTGGACAATGTTAAGATTAGTTCTACAAGAACAAATATTTATAATTTTCAACATTACACATCTTGAAAGATGAAATCTGTATGAAACTCACCTCCATAGAGAGCTGAATAATCTTTTGCCAAAGATACCGTGAAATAATCAAAGTGAAACTGGGTCCGATCGCTTATACTTTTTCTTAAACTTATAGATGCCAACGATCTCACTGAAAAAAATTATATTATTTTGTTAAAAAACTTAATTTTCAACATGGAAACGATAAAAAAATCAAAGAAAACAGTAAACAAAAATTACAGATGTAAAACATTGATTATAAACAACAATTTTTTATATAAAACCTTGTTCATAGGAACCGGCGTTTCCAGGTATAAAAAGTACCGGGATGCCGGTGAATTTCATCTTTCTCAATCTCTTTGTAATGACCCCTTCACCGTAAGCGTACAAAGAATATCTTGGATATTTGTTTTCTATCCTTTCGTCCAACATTACTCTCTGAAACAAACAAATATCTTTCTTAAAATAACCCCAACAAATAAATCAAACTTGCAATTTACAATTTCCAAAATAAAATATATTTGATTATTAATTTATTAGAGAGAAATTTTCAATAATTTTAATTTTACTTACCACATACTGAGGGTACTCGAACATATAAGTCATCTCACAAGTATTCTCCTCATGATTTGTCAGATGATAAACGGCACCGAGCAGGTACATCAAAAATATAACAAACGATACAGCTAACAATATTACATAAAACAGGAACCAGCGCATGAATCTCATCTTGACCGCCGACCAAACGAACAGCGGATATAAATAAAGTACACTTCAGCCAATTCAGGCGCAACGGACGTCAAATAAAATCAACACCGACATCGTCAGATTTACTGCCATTTGTTGACAGTTAGGTTGAAAACATAACGTATCGGCGTTTCTGTCATAGCTGTCAACCGTGCGCGAGACTGGAGCAGATTTTATAATTTGCCGAACCAGTGACATCTGTGTTACATCCGCAACATCTAGATTAACGCACAATCTTAGTTGGCACCACTGAATCAAATTGACAATCTCCGATTGTCAAAAAATCACCCTCTTGGAACACTTTTTGAAACAAAAACAAACAAAACAACTGTCAAATCCTCTGAATAACATGACCTTTTTTTCTTTCCTTTATTAACTTCACAAAAGGCAACATAAACAAGCAGTGACCTTGAGGCAGGTTATCCGGATGTCAAATTGCAAACAAACTTGGGAAAAAATGTTGAAGGACTTTCAAAAAGATGAAAAAACAAATAGTTGCCAACAACTTTGTCTTTTTGATTTTCAACATTCGCATCTTGGATCGAAGTTTTTATTTTCAGATCAAAACATCTGGGTTGTAGCAGCGGAAGTTCCGTTTGTGGCCGGCCTCTCGAAGGGGGGTAGAGTGTTGACTGAGTGATAAAATAACATTTTAAAACGCGCGATTGATTGTGAATCGCGCAACTCTGACGTGTCTGAGAGAGGCGAAGTCACATGTGCTGGACAGGTGGCGCCAGTGTCGCGTGCGGTGGCCCGAGAGGGACATTTACGTTCTTGTTAACACAAAACGGTAGTCAACAAATGGGCGTCTCGGGTAAAGCGCGAGCTGAATTGTCGTGTGATTGTGCGTGCGAGTGCGGAGCATGCCGATGAACCCCGACGCTGCGTTGAGATAGCGAGAAACCGTGTCTCCCCCGTCGCTCTCAGTTTCTAGTTCTTTTTTTTCCTCAAACCCAATGTCTACGACGGTCGACTCTGAGTGCACTCAAGGCAACGTACGTATCCCGTCGGAACCGTCGAGAAACGGCCAATTAATTGCGACACGTCATTGCGACGGTGTCGATGATGCAAAACGCCACACTCCGGCTGTTGTCGATGTCGCGCAGCATCCGCGAGGGCCTGACCTTGACAAGACTCGTTACAATTACCCAGCCAGCCACTTTCTAATTTGCGTGCCGCCGGGGCTATTACGAAACGTGATCGGCAAGAATTAGCTCTTTTTTTTGTCTTTTCACAAAATACGTCACATTTTAGTCGTCCCCTCCTCCCCCCTCCTCCCTCTCCTCCCAACAATTTTCCCAATTGTTCGACATTTATGTAAGCGTTGAGCGACAACTTTGTTTTTTTTCCTTATCAGAGTTTCTGTCTTACTCGTGTTTTTTTCCCGGAGCTGTTTGTTTGCTCTTTCGAGGCAGTTTGACGTTTGGAGCAAGGGGGAGAGGGGGGAGGGGCGCTCGAATCGATGCAAGTAGTCTGAGAGGGATCTTTTATGAAAATAATCTCCCGATGCGATCCGGATTTTCAAATTATTATAATAGTTACAAAACTGAATAATGCATATGGTGACCTCAAAGTTTGACATTCGGATGGATCAGGACAATTTTTTGAAATTAATTTTGAGATGTGGAATTTTATTATTAAAATTGCAACTACTTAGGGTTTCATCAGTTTCAGAAGGCAAAATTTCTTTGAATGTTGTCGAAGTGGATTGTCATTTCCTGCTTCAAATGTCACAGTTTGTTGTCCGTGTTTGTTTCGTACGAATCCCAAGTCAAATTTTTAAAAATGAAAACAAATCAAAAAAGTTTGAAAACTAAGAGAAAAAACAGAACGTTTGATTGAAATTACAATTTACATGGCGGTTTTTGACATGGTTTAATATTTAAAATGTGCAAGATTTTTTCTACCCCCCTTTTTATAAAAATCAGTTATTTGTCATTGGTCATGCAGTAAATTAAAGACTGATTAACAACGTCTCGGCTTTTTTCTTGATAGTTGCAAATTAATAAAGATTTATTTTTTTTTAGGATTGCAAAATGAGCAAAGCGGAGGAGCAACCCGGGCCGTCGAAACCATCCGACTCGACCGAGGAAAAAGACAAGGAGGACCGAACGTTTGAGTGCAACATTTGTCTTGACACGGCTAAGGATGCGGTCGTTAGCATGTGCGGCCACTTATTTTGGTTCGTATCGATATCATAATAATTGTAACAAAAACTTTCTAAACATTATGTAAAATATAATGGATAAACCATTATATAAACGTTTGTCCACCTTCAGCTCACTTTTATCTGTTCTTTTTTTGCCCCTCTTCTTTTCTCAATTCACAATTTGCCAAAGTTTAATGTATTTTTAATTTGTCGAATTTTTATTTTACTGCTTTTTTGTTACATTCGCAACTTTTAATTATTCTTAATCGCACAAAAAAAAGTTGAAAAACGATCTTTTAAATTTATTGAACTTGAATAAAATTATGATTTCAAGTTTGAATTAATGTTACATCTTTTTTTTCTAGTTGGCCCTGCTTACATCAGTGGCTTGAGACTCGAGCCAGACGACAAGTCTGTCCTGTTTGCAAAGCAGCGATCAGCAAAGAAAAAGTTATTCCTTTGTATGGACGAGGAGCCACTACATATGAAGATCCTAGGTAAACAATCACAAAAAGAAAATGTTACCCTTTTTTTCTGAATTCCAATTTTTCTCTTATTCAAATCTTGTTCTTATTTTTCTAGAAATAATGTTCCGCCACGTCCAGCCGGACAGCGATCAGAACACGAGGGACCCATGGGATTTCCCAGTTTCAATTTTGGGGAAGGAAATTTCCACATGTCCTTTGGAATAGGTGCTTTTCCTTTTGGCATCTTGACGTCGAACCTAAACATTGGCGAGCCTCGGCCAAACGCTGGTAATTGTTCATTGTTGAATAAAAAGAAAAGGGGAACTGTAAAAATAGCCCCAATCGATGGATACGATTTAGCTCTACACAAAACGCTACTATAAACGTTCTTTGCGATCAATTATTAATGACCAAGTTCAATCACTGAGAACCACATGTATGACTCAGTCTTTCTTCTTTTTGTTCCCTCTTTTTATTTGCTTTCTTACAACTTCGGCTTGTGAGATTGATGATTGTTAGTGAACTGTTTGTACTTTTAGCCCCCACAGGTTCGCCGCAGTACGAAGACGAGCAATTCCTCTCCAAGCTGTTTCTCTGGCTGGCGTTGATGTTTATAGTCTGGTTGTTTATGGCGTAACTGCGTTCCGCTCCCTGCTTTTTTATAAAGACGGACGTTCATATTGGCTTCATATTGGCGAAAAATGTGTCGTTTTAGTTTTTCTGCGAGGACAAAAAAACAAAGAACAAAAAGGAAACCAATTTCACCAAATGAGCATAATTTCTGATTGACAGATGACAAGTTGTACTCAAATTGTCTGTGACGGGTGCATTTTTCAGCGACCCCACTTTTTTGGTTTCAATTATGCCATAGTTTAAACATGATGTAATTGACAAAGTGGATAGATTGATCAAATCATCGGCCTGTGTTCGCGTTATTCTAAATACGATTGTTTGTAAATTATAAAATTCTCAACTATAGACTTGGTTCGTTTGCCGGATACGTCAGCGTTGACGAGGCTAGAGTGAGACAGGGGAAATGAGAACAGAGACGGGGCACCGAGAATGAGAATCCAATTGAAAACAACCACGTTCGTGTAAAAATCAATATTACTGAATACAAAGTTTTGTTTCGCATAACGTACGTAGTTATTTGCGACACACTGCCGATACTTGCAAAAAGGAAGTTGACAGCGCGAAATTGAAGTTATATTCAAAAAAGAAAAAAAAAGAAAGCAAGAAATTCATTGATGTCATTTCTTGTTTTTTATGGTGGGAGCGAAGTCGTTATTAGAAGAGTTGTTGAAGACGTCTAGTGTATAAATTAAAGACGTGGCGTTTTTTTATCGATCAACTATGTATCAAGTGATCAATAAGGTTGCATTTTGTTTTCAAATTTTAATTTTGTAATTATTTCGTTTATCTGATATATTTGGTTTGATCACTCGAAAAAAAAAAATAACAAAACTTTTTTCTTGTTTTCAAAATCATAATTTTTATAGCAACTAAGTCTGAGTGTAAATAATGCTGTAATTACGCATCCTTTTGTATGCATGTAAATTTATTTTGACGGATGAGTCGAATCTGCTTCCAATTCATATGGTGATTCCAAAAATCGTCACAATATCACACATTATGAACAAAAAAAATCAATTGCATTTATAAACACAATTGGATATATCTTTTCAATTATATTTTGTATCTTTATCTCTCTGCGATAAACGATTTTATCTTACCATTTTGAATCGGCGTAGTTATCCATGTGATAGTATCCAGTTCGGTTTATAAATCTTCGGAAAAATTAGATAAAAAGGATTTCACTCGATATCTTCAACATCTAAGCAATTTAAAATTGTCTGCTATATTGGGATATGATAGCAATTGTACATACAATTTCTTCTTTTCTTTGATCATAGACAATTTGAAACATATAAATGTAATCATGTTCATATTTATGCGTCGGGCTGTTGTGGCGAACAGCCAGAGAAAACCACATTTTTCAATTATACTTTCAAAGGGTTCGTTGATTAGTCGCAAGTGAAACGATTGATTCATTTGCGTGTTATTTATCAGCTTCAAAACTGTTTCTCTTATATGATTCATACCTTTAAATGATAAGATTATAGGTATACTATTAGACTCACTGTATATATTTATTAATTTGTAAATTATATCTAATGTTATGTAACGCATTATGAAAACAAAAAAAAAACAAAGCTGAAAAAGAGTGTAAAAGCATTGTTTTGAACCTTTCGTAATCAGAAACACGAACTTGTGAAAAGATTGTTTGCAATTTTTAACTGGATACTTTATATTATACGAAATATTCTGTCGTGTATGCGCATGGGTACGAACACATAAATATGTAAATAAATATGTGTCATGGTACACGTTCGCTTGCAATTCACACCCCCCCCCCTCTTTTTTGTCAGATGGTTTTCGTTTTGAAACAATTTTTCGTAGCTATTTAAATAAGTTATATTTATATTACTTTGCTTTTTCAAAGATGTTTTAATAAATGATGAATATGAAAAGAAATTACTCCAGGTGAATGAACTTATTATCCACTTATTGAGTCTTGTGCAAAAAAAGGCAAGAGTATGATTAGCAAAGAGGTAGATTGCCCTTTTTATATTGATGCTTATTTCATAATTCATGTCGAGGAAGTGCCTTGTAATTGCTCTCACTTACTATAGAATTTTGTTACTCATTTTTTTATTCATTTTTTCAATAAAACATTTTAATTCATGAACGACTTTGTTAATTTGATTACTCAGTTTTTTTAATTGTGTTGCTGCAAACTTTAATAAGTTATTAGACAAGTTTAACGATCATGACTGGAACGACCATAAGTTTATTTTCATTGAAAGAAACAAAGATGGTCAGATTAATAAATATTTTATTTCCATAGTTCGTCGTTAACTGGGTGGGTATTTAATTATTGATTTCAGTTGTATATTCAACTACAAGCTCTGATGTTAAAAGGTTTCTGAAAAGTGACTGTATTTCTTTGAAATTCGCGCACTTGTAGAAATGTCTTTATCGTAAATGCTAAAATATGATCGCAAGTTTCTTTTCTTAAAAATTATCGTTCACTTTGGGAAGCAAAACATCTTTTTACACACAAGGGAGAAAAGCACGTACTTTACTCCCTCGGGAACAAAACAATTTTTTTTTCAATGCCTCGGGGACAAAACACACATTTCCACTTTCAGGAAATAAACAAAATTCACTCCCTTGAAAACAAATCACATGTTTCTACTTTCGGGGAGCAAAATAACTTTCTACTCCCCCGGGAAGAAACAAAATTGTCTCCCTCGGAGTGCAAAACAAACTTTTACTTTACAATTCTGATTTCAAAATTTTAATTTTAATATCAAAACTGATGATAAAAAAATCAGTAAAGTATAAAAATCAATAAAAAAATCTACTGACAAAAAAAAGTATTACAATGGGCATTGGTAGTGACTTTTGTACGAAACTCGTTGGCAAGCCTGCGACAAGTGTTTGAAGAGTGTCCACATGAATGATGGACGATGCGATTGCGCGACCTGACTTGAATGATCGTGGCGCACATCGTTGTTGAACGTATAAGGTATAAGCAACAGAAAAGCAATCGTAAAAGGCGAGCGGAAGCTGACAAAAATCGAGCGTGCGGCTCGGCTGTGAATCAGCCGCTTCGTCAGTGATCGGCCGGGCACGAGCTTGACAGCATTGTGTCGGATTGAAAAACCAAAGGAGCATGCCTGACAGCGGTGCAGTCTACCAGCCCACGACCGTGGGCTATTCCTACGATGGGGCTCGCAACATCCCAGGAGTTGGAATCAGAACGGGCTTCACCAGGATCATGTCCAGACACAAACTCAGCACGAAAAAGTGGTTCGAGTGGGTGCTCCTGTCTGTCGCGATCTGCTCCTTTGTCGCGGGCCTCACCATGATGCTTGCCAATGTTGTTTATGTCGATGTCGACAACGATGTCCACAAGGTAAACTAAACTAACTAAAAAAATTAATTTTTTTCGAGTTTTTAATTATCTGCTGCTTTTCATTTTTCAGTTTTTCTTTTTGGTTTTGTTGTAATTGTTGTTTCTGGAGGACCCAATTTTGTTACTGACAGCTAAATGTCAAAGTTGACATTTCGATGGGAGACTGAAATTTGATATTTTTACTGAAGTTGGTTCAAACGACTGTAAATAAGACGGGAAGTTGTAATTAAATCGTTAAAATTAAGAGCATAAAGAAAATTTTACTTTCATATTTTTAATTAACCGCGCACGTAATGATTTACCGTTACATTTATGAGTGTACAAAAAACAACTTTTAGTGTCCCACAGCAAAACCACATAGAATTATCAACTTTCTAGATTGTGTTCGCTGTTTCAAAGTGTTTGAAATATCATTTTCAAGACCAATTGTTTATTTTATAGACAACAAAAAGAAAACATACAGATAGGAAAATTTCTCCTTTTTTTAATCTTTCAATTTCAGAAATTGATTGACGTAGAAATTGTTGTTATAAAGGTATAACAAATTGTATAATGCAAAAATAAAAATGATAAAAAATTAAAAAAAAAAAAAGGAAAACATCAAATGGTAGAGAAAAAAATGCGTTGAACGATTGTTAATTTCGGTAAACAGTTAACAGTCACGGCATTGTTACAAACCATTGTACCATGAATCACAGCGCATTGTTCAGTTTTGCTCATAAAGGATGATAAACAAGAATATTCATCTAAATTTAGATCCTCCGAGATGGCACTTTCACTTTGACTGTTGATCAAATTAATGAGACCGATTATTTTCGCATTTATCAGACATTTTTTTTGCAATTTTCGGTTCCATTCAAACGTGAGACAAATTTTTAATATTTATTCATGAAACACACTCGTTATCCTGACTAATAAAGATAAGATACCGATCAGCCGACTATATAAATTTATGATTAAAAAAATTCAAAGTTTTAATCTTGGTTTTAATGTAAACTGTTTCACAAAATATATACAAAAATTATAAAAATATATACAAAACGATAAGTAAAAATATATGTTAAAATATATGCGAAAAAATGATGTAAACAAATATTAAAGTTGAAATTTTGATTTCAGGATAAATTGCCAGAAAAAACATCCGAAACAGAAGTGGAGAAAAAGTCGGACGTACAGCATGTGAAGTCTATTGTCGCCGGGGCCTGCATTATGCTATTTGGCTCGGTTCTTGGGATCATTTGGATCTGGTTGAAATGCTTCCATAGAAGAAAATCGCCGAGAGGCGGTTTGACTAATGGTAGTAGCGGCGGTCAGGTACGTACACTTTTTTGGCAGCTCATTCTTTTGGCGAACGGTACAGTGATTGACTTTTCAGCTCAGATTAGGCCAGCCATGATTTGTATCAACAATATAATCAGTGTCTCAAAATCAAATAAACATTTTTTTTTCAACAAAATTAATTTAAAACGAACAAAAAACGAGATCAAACAGAATTTAAGGTGGGGCATACGCGTATTTTTAGGGTTCCAAACATTGAAATTGCAATTAACCAAACGAAAATTGTTCAAATTATTTTTTTTTAATTATTAACTCTATTGAATATTTTTTTGTGAACTTTCACGTTCCACCTTAATAAAACACGTTCGAATTTTTTTTTTTAATATCTAAATGATTTATTTCATTTTGAGTCGCTTTTATGTTTTAAATGTTTTGAAATATATTTTAATGTTTTTCATATCAATTGTATAATTAAATCAACTTTTTAATTTCTCTTTTGATTGATTTTCATTATGATTTGATTAATCTGAGTTTCTTTTGTGATACTTTTGATTTCTTGTTTTTTTTTTGTAAATATAATTTGGAATTTTGTACTTTTTTAAATGAACATTTATGCTTTTACTATTTGATATAATATCTCATATAATGTATAATAAATTGTATGAATGGATAGTTATCTATACAGATTCAAGATTAATGTTGTGCAAGTTTCAATAAGTGTCACGCTGTCAATAACTGTATGGTTTCCCGTCTGCAACAGCTTTTCTCTGGTAAAGTTGAGTAATCAGAGTTGTCACATCTGTTATACACACTTCAATTGCTTTAATTACATCCCATCAAACTTTTCATCTCATATTTCTTCTTCTTCACTTGAACGTGACTCACAAAGGCTTCAATTTCATTCACATTTTCATATTACTTTTATTTTTTTGAAAAACAATAATGAAAAAAAAAATTACTTTATTTTCAACAAACATCCACACAAGAAAAATCTGACTACCAGATAAAATTCAATCATGATTTTAAATCACTAAAAATAGAAATCCAATCTTAACATCTCGAGAGGAATTTCCTCAAACATTTTTTTTTCATTGCAACAATTTTTTCTCAGTATTTGTTTTCTTTTTCTAATTTTGTTTTCTTTGTCCGACAACTCTGATTGAGCTTTTCTACTTCTCTATCTTGGCAAGACAATGATAAAAAAACAAAATTAATGACACATGAGAATAATCGCGTTGTAAACAAAAGATGTTGGGCGGTTTGAACCCATCGACTGACCTGCTGGTGGGTTCCTCTGCGCAGTACGGGCCAGTACTTACCGAGTTGCCCCAGGCGAAGTTGAAGAACAGCGACATGCCGGCCATCCCGTTGTCGGATCAGGAGGAGGAGACTCACACCCTCATGCAGGACTCGGCGACACAAAACGTCGGGCCGCACACCATCGGCGACCGAATACCCGGCTAAAAACACGCACAGCTTCAAAACTGCTTTCTACACCCGCGCAAAGACTGTTTCGACTCGTCGGACCGATCTCGTTATGTTCACGCAAAGGAGCTCTCCGAAATCTCCGAATGTTTTCTTTTTTTTTAGTCCGAGACATTTTCGGTTCACTTCGCTAAATGAGAAACTGCAAGCAGAAAAAACAGACATTTGTTTGGGACTTGGTTTTTTATACGCTTTGCTATGATCTATTAAAGTCGTGACTGTCACGCCATCTGGGTACTGACAAAAACTGTTGACCATTTTGCTTGGTTTTTATAGAAAAAAAAGCTAAGTTGAAAGTTTAAAGAAAATATGTTTACAAACAATGTGTCACAAAGTTTGGTTAACTTTTTCCTAACATTATTTTTGAGAAATTATTATTTTTTGAGGTTATAGTAACGTCCCTGTGGCAACTATGATAATTTCGAAACTAAATTCCTCAAGAATGGTGCTGTAAAAGTTCACGAAATGTTGACACATTGTTTGTAAACAAGTTCCAACACATTTTTTTGAATTATTATCTTTCTTGATGGCATCGCAAGTCGTTGCCACGGCAGCGTTGCGATCGCCTAGAACACAGCGTATCGAATCAAATGATTTGACCTTGATAAATGACGATGTTTTCGGTTTCTCTTCGTTTCTGTACTTAAAATTGTTTACCTTAAGTTGCAGCGGCGAAAGTCAGTGAACTCACTGAAACAGGCCTATTTATAATTGTGATTCGACGGTTGTGCAGTTTTGTTTATTTTTTTTTTTTTTTTTCTGTTTTACGTTTGTCACAATTGTGAGACTGCAACAAAGATTTCGCGCCAAAACTACTGTCAAACTGTATCATGGCGTTTCAACAACGATTGTAAGGGCATAGTTGAAGGTCAGTTGGGATCATTGGCGATGCCGAATCGACAATGATCTCAGTTGACTTGTCCCATGCACGCAATTCCCACCAGAATTTTCACAATTTAGCTCATAGAAATTGTACATTATATTCCGCCAATCATAGAAGAAATTACTAAACGAAAAAAAAAAAACAAATTTCACCTGTAATATACAATGTGTATATATAATTACACACAAAAAATCTAAGAAAACAAAACTTCAAATCAGGATTAATTTTTTACCAACAAAAAAAAAACAAAAAAATCAATTTTGATCTCAAGTTGAAATTTTCTCGAGATTTTACCTCTCTTTCTTCTGTTAAAGAATATGTATTCAGTCGATTAATAAACATACTCTAGCCTTTAGGACAAGAATTCAACCTGTAAAATACGAGTGTATTAACCAACGCATTCCTCTAGTTAGAAATAAGCATGATTCGTTTACAATTTTCGTCATCCTGGTAAATGAAGATAAATCGTAGTAACAGTGTAGATATACACCGATTAAAATCGCGCACTCAAATAAGAAACACAGTTTGGCTCTCCTGTACAGCGCCGCCTGGTGGTGACTCGAAGCTTAGAACTTTCGCCACCAGACGGCGCTGCTAAAACTCGAGGCTGAGCTTTACGATTCATTTTCAATTACTGCGGACAATTCTGGTTCACAACCGGAATGGACTTTGAACTACAAAAATTTCTACCACTGTTAAAGAGGTAAACACCGGTTTAGCATATCTTTGATTTGTATAGAGAAAACCTCTTTGAAGCTGTATTTACACTTTAGGTCTCACCTTTGGATTTTACACATTTAACTTTTGTTTTACCTTTTTTTGTGATTGTCAATCTTGTAAGGATTTTCCAGACCACCAATTTTTATTGAGAATAATAAAAACAATAAACCCATGACGTCATTAAACGATATAAAAAAAATTGGTGACCTGGAAAATCTTCAAACACGCTCAATTGTGATTCTGACACGACTCTCGCTGTTAAGTATTGTTTTATATCGTCATTTCTCTGGTGACTCTTCTAGTTACTTCTTTTTTTTTTTAGAAAAAGTTCGATTTTGGCGTTGCATTGCACTTAAAAAAAACTAATTCGAAAGTGCTGCTTTGTTGATTATTTTTATTTTATGAGTGCTGAATCGCGTATTGTTTGTTAAGGAGAATAGTCATTTATTTTTATTAGTTGTTGTTTCTTTTTATATGAAAAAAATGTTTTATTACTTTGTATACCCGGTGAACATTGGCGTACACTGATTTATATAATTTGTGAGAAATCACGATGTAAGTGAAATTTCTGCCGAAAATATGTAGAAACTATATATTCTTTAAATGAAAAATTTATCGTGCAAAGTTTATGAAATTATTGTCAAGTATTAATAAACGTAGGTTGTCAGTGTAATAACGGAAAGGCCAAATTTTGAAAACTGTCAAGTTTAAGAGCATGTATTTTAATGAATGACTATTTTATATATTATGAGATATATAACTTTAGAGCTCAAACATATTGCATCTCGCGCACATACACCGTTTTGCTATACTACATTATTTCAGACAAATAAATAAGAATGATATCATGACTGGTTTCGTCTTTCCTTATTTTTTTTCTCCTCGTTTTTCTCTTCAATTTCAATTTTAATTAACACAAATTATTAGCCATAGATTTGTAGAAAGTTTATTTTTCAAAACTAAAATTGAATAAAATAACAATCTGTAGATTTTTAAACTTTTATTTCTATATCACAAATTATTCAGAATTTTTCTTTGGTTGAATTAAAGGTACTGCTGCATTTGACAGTTTGAAGCGCATGCGCTCTGGTCATTTATGAAAACAAACAACCTTATCTAGGGGAAAATTCAAAAATAAATAAAACAGAGAATTAAATTATGTTATTTAGTTTAAAGCAGAATTAAACTTCTTCGAGTTTTATTACTTTTTATTATTAATTGGTATGTAGAAATTATTTTGATATTTCAGTTACCTCATATTTTCAAATGGTTGAGGAGAATAAACATTGAACTTCAAGTAATTAGTTTTTAAATGTTCGCGCGTCCGCCAGGTGGCGCTAATTTTCGTTACAGTGTCTGAGTCTGGTGAAAAAACATAACCAATTTTTTTGGACGGGTGCAAAAGTGGTCTCATAACTTTGACATTACTGTTCCAAAGGAGGAGTGTCATTAAAGCTAACAACATATTGCTGTTTACTAAAACCTGCGACTTTTGATATAACAATTGATTTTTGACCGACTGACTCAATTGTTTCTCGTGCCTTCAAGTTTGAAAGGATGGCCGACTCCAAGTACAAAGACCTGCCAGGAATTGTAAGTTTCATCTTCATCTTTTACACCTGCAATAGATTCTTCTCAAACTCAAAGCACAACAACTTTCTTAAAATAAATTTTTCAAAATCATGATACATGACCGCCGAACATAACAATATTATTTTTTTAAATAACTTATAGGCTTATGATCAAGCTGATCTTTACGAAACACAAGATCTTCCAGAATCCGATCAAAATCAGGAATATGTCGAGGTATGTTTCTTGTTCTACAAAAAATAATGAAGTGAAAATTAAAAAAAAATAAAGATTTGAAAAACGTTTTAAAAATGTCAAAAATTCCAGGACGAATCTGATTCGATTGAAAATTTGAACATCAGTGCAACTGAAGCTTTCAAGAAATTCAAAGGAAAACATGTTAGAAGCGACGGTGTTGATTTTTCGGACAGGATTTCAAGGAGGTCAAGAACAGGATACAATGTTGTGTGAGTTACCCCTTTTTTTAATATCTCAATTTTAATATTATACTCTGACTGATTTTAGTGTTTTATTTTGCAGCTACGGAGAATGGGAATTGACTGAACAGGGTAGCAAGGAAACGCCATTGCAAAAATTGCGAAGACTGCAGTGTGAAATCAAAGATCTGTATGACGAAATTAATGAGGCAAAGGTGAAGAAATTGGTCATTTGAGAAACAAAAGAATGTATCCAATAGGTATATTGAGATCGAACATTTTGTTTTTTTAGGAAAAGTCTACAGACCAGCAGGAAGTGCAGAATTTAGCTGACGTAATTCCTCAAGTTCAGTCTCTTGGCAAGGAGCTGAACGAGATAAATTTGAACGAATTGCTAGGCTCAGAAAAAGCCAGTGACGTGGATTCCCATAACACCAAATTGACGTAATTTTTTTTACCAGTCGCATAATTGTGTACACTTTGTTTTCAAACGATTGGGCGTGGTATTGATCATCTAGATAATTTCTACTCAATTTCAAAAAATTGTTATACGCAAAATTTCACACACGTCCATATACTTGTTTCTGTAATTTTTTAAAAATTTGAATGAAATTTATTTGCACATTTTTTAAATGTGTATTAATTGTGTAATTTTCATTTGTTCAAATTACTGGTGTATATAAGTTCATCAATTATCCAACATTATTTGCAATTGATTAGGACTTAATCAACAATTTTTTTTGTGTCTACTGATTGTCATTGTTAATATTTTTTTAATTGTAGAAATCTTGTGAAACACATCGAAACTTTCAAACAAAGTGGAGGAGATAATGAGACAACTTCAAAAGCTGCTGCGAAGGAAGGGAGGACCAAAAGTGATCCGGGTGTAATGAAATACGAGATGGTGTATCTTCCAGAGAAAACTCGTGCAATTGAGAATAAAAATATTGCGATATTGGAGCAAAGACTTGCCAACTTGGAAAAAGTCATTGGCACAACAAACAGTGAGAAGATGTCAAAGTTTTCACAGGTGAAAATACAAAAACATGAATATGAAAAATTTATATTATAAAATTCCGAATCCGAGTATTTAATCTTTGTTTTTATTTTTTAATCCAGACTTTGAAGTGTCAAGGAGTTCTGGACGCTGCACTGCAGTTAGGAACAAAGGCTTCTCTATTGGATTCAAACCAACTTGATTCCCTGGAAACTCGAATATCATCTCTGTTGCACAAGATGGATAATTTGGCCCAGAAAAAGTCGTCAATCCCTCAAGACAGTGAAATGGAGCAAAAAGTAATTCATTATTTTCAAAATTGAAAAACAACAAACAAACTTCAAATAGAGTAAAATTAAACAATTTTTATGCACTTTTTTTCTTTCAGGTTACCGAAATGTACGAGATATTGAAACAAACTGAAGAAAATTCTCTCCTCTTGCCTCAAACTCTTAACAGGATGCTTACCTTGCAAACTATTCATCAGCAAGGTGAAAATTTATAAAAAATATGTTATTAAAAAATAACATTTTTATTAAAAAATGACTTTTTAAATTTCTTCTTTTAATTTAAAAATAATGTTGAAATTGGTTATTACAGCGGCAAGATTCAACAAATCCTTAACACAATTGGAGGAGATGCAATCTCAGACAACAGCGAGTCTAGATGGAAATAAAGCCTTGTTGCAGAGAGTGCAAGAAAATTTTGCATTGAATCTGGAAACGATAAAGAAAAATATAGCCTATTTGGATGAGCGCTTGAAAAAATTAGACAAATGATCGCTGTAGGCTCCGTTCACTATTGTGCGCTAAATTGTGATGATTTTATAAACTTTGTAATTGTCGATAAGATAATTCGTATAGATGGTCAGTTGTAACATCAGCAGCTTGCAAAATTATTTCAATTGTTGCACCATTAATCTTAATCGTCACTCGGCAATTAATTTTTTCATCGTATTGTTCATTTTAATTTATTCTAATTACATGTACTATGTTATATTTTAATTATTTGTATTAATTCAATTATATATCTCCGTTTTTCAAGATACATTTCACAGATGTCAGTCGGCATAAGTTGATTAATAAAATGATAAGATAATTGGGATGAAATTTCACTTGTCCTGGGATGAATCCTGTCATTTTAGTTTATCATGAAGAAATTGTAAGTATGAAATAAATATTACTAAATGAAAATTATAAACAAGTTTTTTATTTCATATATATTCACGACCAATAAAAGTAAAGGGCAGAGGGCAGCACATATGAAAAAAAGAGTCCCTAACGACTGTTGATCTTTATAGTATGTTTGACATGTTTGTTACAAGTTACACTGCTTGAGAGGTTATCTGTGTTTTTTGAATCAATCAAATAAATTTTCTTCGGTTATTTAATTTTTGTTTTAACAAATAGTGATAAAGTGACAAAAACGTTACGCCCCTAACTGTTTTGCGTTTACTGTTAACGTTCGATTGTCTTTTACTTCTTACTCTTCTAATGATATGAATTGAAATTCAAAGTTTGTTATTTTTTCAAAAAAATCTACTCTTGTGATTATTGCTCGGGCGAATTTTATTTCTCTGTCAAACAAAAGTTTGGTTAAAAGTAAATTTTCGTTGTAATTTATGGTTTTGCTATAATTTTATTGTTTTTTATGTTGTATCTCGAGCGTGGAATTGATTAGATTTGTTTATATATATGCTTGTTGCTTTTTTATAGGTATTATATATTAGGAGAGAGGTCAAAAATGGAGCAAAATAATTTGTATACGTCCTGTATAAAGATCAACGGTGTTCCCATTTTGCCACCGCTGGTAATTATAATAAACTTTTATTTTTCAAACATAACAATAAACAAACTGAAGTTTGGTATAGGAACAAATTTTGTTGTTAAAGATATAAGCCTGTAAAATAGATTTTGTTTGATCGTAAATTTTAAATGACAAAAAAATGAAATAAATAATAATAAATAATACATTGTTTATATTTAAGATGACTGAAGACATACGAGAAGAAGTGAATTACTACAAACAATTAGCAATTGCCGTGGAGGAAAGACTGAAATACCTGCGACTGTGTGATAAGAAACTAAAACCCGAGGAGGAGTTGCAGGTCGAGGCTGAGAAATCATGCTCGTCAAAGAAAGACGACGATTCAAACATAAATGACAGTTCCGACACTGTGACAACGAGCAGCGATCTGAACCATTCCCTGAATGAGTCGTCGTCAAAGAGCAACACAGTTGAGACAACACCTGAACCAACGTCCAAACCGCAAGTGCCTAAGACATTGGACATCATGCCAATCAGTCTGAACGATTCCGTCGAACCAAATGAGCCCCGCAAGATGGTGAGACGGAAATTTTTTTAAATATATTTTATATTTAGTTATTATATATAGTTTATAATCATGTAACTGTAATGTTTTTAATTATTCCTCAGTCACCTGTTCATTCAAATTTAAATGAAAATTAAATTTAATGTCTACAGGTGAGACAAGGATCCTATGTGTTGGATACACCAAGCCCGATTCTGCTGGCTCACATGAACAATTCGGGTCCATATATTCCCAGCAGTTCGCAGGCGACTCCAAAAAGGCGCGAGTGGAACCTCAGTCAGACAAAGAGCAAGTGGGTCGGCTCGACGATCGAGGCAAAGATCCGACCGCGCAGAAACAGCGCCTCGAATGTGCACACCAGGTGGAAAAGAGCATTATTAAAATCAGATCATACATGAAAGATCTTTAAATAAAAATAATACAGTCAATAAAAACCAACGGAAAGAATTCGGAAAGAAAAATAATTAAATTGGTATCCATGAATCAGTCGTCTGAAAATTAAAAGCTAACAAATTATTGGTTACTCGTAAGTAACCATCTGTAATTCATTTGAAATAAATAATATTCACAAAGGACTTAATATTTAATTAAAAAAGATGATGGCAGTTTAGAACGCGATTATAAACTGATATCAAAATTATCGTTTTGATTTTAAAATTTAGATGTTGAAGGTTTGAAGAAAGATTTGTAAATTATGAAATTGAAAATTCTATTCAATTCAATTATGAGAAAATAATGTTTGTTTCCGAACAGCAGGATAAACAAGCTAACTACCCCGAAAGGAAAAGCGTGTTTGAGTTGTCGGTCAGCCAAGTCTGTTGACTCGATACACACGATCCTTAATCAGGATGGAAGTTCGGTTATAAGCAGTGACGTGGAGAGCAGCAGGAGTACAACGCCTGTGAATGGAGAGAAGGTCTCCATCCTGGCCCTGGCTGACCAGGTTGGACAAACTTTTACCACCCAAAATCGTCAGGTCTCCCCGGAGAGGGTGATGGGTTTCTTCCAAGAGATCCAGGAGATGCAGAAGAAACAGATGATAGAGCTGCTGGAGAAGCAGCAGAGAGAACAGATGATGATGCAGCAACAGTTCAAGAAACAACAGTCGGCACTAGTTTCGCAGATCAAGAAAGCTTTTCCTGGGGTTATGCTGTCGGTTGCGGAAGCTCAGTGCGACGGTGACAACAATCAAAGGTGTCCGGATTACGTTTATCCTGATAGAGATTTAGGTAGAGACACCAACGACAACTTTACTTGTCGAATGACTAGGAGCTTGGACAACGAGGCGATGTTTCAGAGAGACGCTAGTTTTTGTCCCGAGACGATGAGTTGTGACAATGACTGTCACGATGATACGTCTCGTCGTAGACGGAGCAGTGTCAGTAGGAGACTGTTCAATCAGACCAAACCGTTTAAATCTTATAGTTGCGAACATGTAAGGAAACGTTTTTTTTTATCACTTCATCCCTAGTTTTTTTCATAATCACGATCGTTAGAAAGTAGAGGAATTTAGTTTGCACGCAGTTGGTGTTTTGGTGTCTGATTGGTTTTGTTTTTAATTCCATGCGTGGGGTGTTCATTTGTGATCTTTTGGTTTTGTTATTTCAGCATCGTGCGGCAACTGTGATAAACGCCCACGTTCGAGGGTATCTGGTTCGTAGACTGATGAACACCGAACAAGTCATTGCACTGAAAAATACGTACAAAGAAGCCTTGCACTGCCTCCTGAAACTTCACGTTGACGCGCCTCTTAATCTGTCGGAACTCAACTTTCATCGACGACTTCAGTTACAAGTGAGAAAAACCAATTGTTCATTTTGTTAATTTTATATGTTTTGTTTGTAATTAAAAAACAACTAATCAATAATTCTTCTGAATAAAAAAAATTACAGTTGGATGCAGCTTCTTCAAGCATAGTCGATCTCTTTGCCCAGGAACCAGCGAGGAAAATGAAAATCATCGCCCATGACCGAGAAGTGAAAAAATTTCGCACAGAAAGACCGACTTCGGCCCGATCATATATGTCCTTTGCGACTCAGAGAACTTTAGCTAGGAAAAAAATGAGAAAGTAAAAATTGACAACTTTTTAAGATAAATTTACTAGATGAATTTGTTGATATGATTTGTTGTTTGAATTTTATGATTCTAGTAGTACTTAAATTTATTGGGATACAATTTTATGATTTTTTTTTTAATTTTTAGAATGGGAGAATATACACCCATGTCACGAAGCAAATCAACGAGTACGATTAGAGCTAGGTGTCAAACTTGGACTTCCGATCCAAAAGATAAACCTTCAGTCAATATCAATAGTAAGTTTCGTCTTTATTGATTGAATCTTTAAAAAAAGACGTAACAAATATTTATGATTCAATATAAAAATAATAAAGTTCAAAAGTTATTTCAAGATTTATTTTATTCTGAGTTACTTTTATGTACCAAGTTTTTAAAATTTTCCTATACCTTCGGTTTATTTGAATTTTATAATTAAAAAAACCAATTAAAAAAATTTATTGATTTAATTTTTTGTTCTTTTCGTTCGTTTATATATTTTCGCAATTGTGTACGTTTAAGTAAAAATTAATATTTCAAGTTAAAGTATAATTTTTTTTTTAATTTAAAATGGGTTTTCTAAACTTGAGATATATTTTCAGATGATGGAATAAAAAGAAGTACAAGCGCAGGGGCAGTGCGTAAACCATGGCGGTAACAATCCAGCCATCAATATGAGCTTTTGTTATTTTGCAAAAATGGAGAATATCAGCGAACAAAACTATTATCCGAGCAGTATCACATTTTATAGTCAAAGACTTTTTTGATCTCTTTTATTTTGTATACCATTATAATAAATTTAGTTTTTGTACTTTTGAGTAATAAAAAATAAACCTCAAAGGGTGTTGTTTAAAAAAAGCTGTTTTTCTACATTCAATTTACATTTTAAGTGCAAACAAAAAATAACGAAAAAAAAAACAATAAAATACAAACAATACACATTGGTAGATTAGTATAGCGCGACAAGATCTTTAGTCGCGATCAAATTACGCGCTCATAAAAATGTCAAGTTGTACATTTGCGGGCGGCGCCATGATTATCGCATTCACACTCGAACACAATTGTAATCGTGTCAGTTGTGATTTGTAAACTAACCAGCCGGAGTGCGAAAGTAAAGGACAGAACAGAATCGCCAACCAGATGGGATCACAGCGTTGAACAAACCTAAACAGAATTGTCAATGACAAATTAAAGAAATTGCTGCTTCGCTGGTCACTTCAGTCACACGGGGCTTGTGAGTAGTAAACATAACCTCCAATTGGTGATATTGTTTAGCGTTAAATGAATAGTCAATATGTCCAAGAAGTCGTCGGAGAACGCTGAAAATGGCATGTCATCGTCGTTGACAATCGACATGGCGTCGTCACTGCAGAAGATGTCACTCAACAGCGACACTCACGACGATGATGACACAACGATGAAACAACTGTTGGGCGAGATATTCGGCCTGACAATCTGGCCGAATGACAGTCCTCTACAGCCGTTGGTGTTGATCGAGTCCGAGTCCGCGGAACATGCTGTATTCGAGAGGCTCATGCTGGCCGAACCCGAGACCAAATTGGTACAACCTGCCTTGTCAAAAAGAGCCACTCAACTGGATAGCCATTTTCTACAGACTGACGTGATATGTTACCTCTTCGAGTGCTATCGAAGGATCCTCCAGAGGGAAAAATTTGCCGTCAAACACATCCTCGAGCTCAAACGAATTATTTTGAGAAATGTCAACACCATCTTGCAAGAACCCGCGCTTTTTGAAACTCAAGAGGTAACCTTATTTTTTATTTATTTTTTGTTTATTTTTTACTTATTTTTTTCATCTCGCAATATTTTTATAATTTTTACATTTTCAGGTTCACAAACAGTTCCTGGACCTGTTCATGGAAACTTACATCGAGGACGAATTGAAATCATTTTTGAACGAAGTAGTTGTAGAAGCATTGTCAGAAGATGGTGCGGATCAAAGTACAATCGACGAGATGTTTACACCAATCTTGGGCCTGCTTTTGCAACAAGTTTCCACGCAAAATTTGTACACTTATCAGAAGCACTGGATCTTCTTCATGCAGATTCTCAGCTCCAATGCTCAACTGGGAAAACTCCTAATGGAATTCAACGTTCCGAAAAATAATCCCAGACAGTACGGACAGACACTCTTCGGACGATTTTTAAGCCTGAGTTGTCTACCGAAAGAAAACAACAGTCCTGTTTTGCCATTTGAGATCACTGATGATACTGATGTTAATGTGAGTTTTTCAGATCTTTATTTCATTGTTTTGTTTTATGGTTTTTTAAAATCAGAATTAAGATTTCTATTTTTGTTTGCAGGCTTCTTTAAGTCAGCTGACGCAGGGCATTCACAAGATATTTTACAATTTGTTGAAACATTCACCCGAGGTGCATCACATGATAATGAATTGGATAGCAGATTGTTTAGAAACAAACGCCTCGAGGGGACAGCTATGGAACATGCACAATGAGATGATGTACGTCTCCCCGGTGATTGTTTCTGACGGGTTCATGTTAAATCTGAACAGCGTCTTGCTCAAATTGTGCGAACCTTTTTCTTCGATCGATCTCAAAAATGGAATTAACAATAAACTGCTGAAAATTGACCCTACTTATTGCGCCGTTGAGGTACGTAGATAAATTGGAGTTGTATTTAATTTTTATATAATAGTCAGGATTAATTTTGTAATAACCGTTTTTAATTATGCCTTTTTGTATGTTTTCAGCCATTGAGCGATGAAGAGAGAAAACGACGTAAGGTTCATATACTTAACATGCACACCCAGACATGTTTAATCCCAACTCCCGAAGGAGAGACACGCCCTAAATCAGACATGTTTAATTTCATCACCGAATGCTTCTTTCTCACTCATAGATCTTTAGATCTAGGTTACAGAGTTGTCTTGGAAAGATTCATGAAGTAAAAAATTGTTCCAATATAAAGTATCTTATCTACATCTTTTCAATTTGGATTAATTATCCAAGTTTTATGATTGGTAAATTTTTAATTCGTTATTTTTACAGACACAATCAAACGATGGCGAGATTGCAAAATATCCTTGCAAACGCTCAAAACAGTGCAACCGACGAAATTATAGAAAGGCTAGGGGAAAGTATTAAGTTTGAATATAATAAGTAAGTTGGGTGTAATTAATTTTTTTATTTGAATTGAAACTCACGAGCATGAAAAATTGTCAATGTTGGAAATAATGATTATTTATTGATTGAATTCGCAGATATTTAGCGCTCAGAGCTTCTCTACTGCCAATCGACATGCTCAACAGCCTTGGAAAGTTTCACGCGACGACGGCAGCTTGGTTGATGCAAGTTTACCTGAATACAAAGCCTGTTATACAGAACGGTGTTACTTCCTATGCACCTTATGAGTTCAAGAAAGTCGAGTTACCGATACCTGATGTTGTTCCTGATACTGTTAGGTCAGCTCGACACACCATAATTTGCTTTTATAAACGAGAACATACATCTTATATATTTCTTATTTTTTTTACAGGTGTATACCTGAGTTCTTGGTAGAAAACACTGTAGGATTTTTAGGATTCGTAAGGTATACCGTTCCCAATCTCATTGAACAACTGGGTCCAAGTTTCCTGAATCCCATTTTAACACAAGTGAGTAATTTTCTTTTTTTTACAATTTAATCTTCTTTTTTTTAGTTTTGTATTTTTATATACATTTTTATTGTATTTTATTTTTTCAGATAGTAGTTCAGATGGAATCCTCAACAAAATTGTACAACCCACATCACCGAGCGCGACTGGCAGAAGGCTTGGAAGCAATTTTACCTACAAACAAGAATGTTGCCAAACAACCTATCCCAGATCAAGGAGCCGAACATAGAAAACAACTTTTCCTTTCGCATCCACTCAGACATCAGGTTCAAAATTGAAATGTCTGTCTATTTAAATTCAAATCAGCTTGAAAGTTGGGTTTTAAATTATAAATCAATTTTAGATTGTTGTGAGTTTGACACACGTTTTTGTGAGCATTGAGATGACCGGCCAGAGTGTTCAGTTTGAACAGAAGTTCAATTATCGTCGGCCCATGTACATTGTCATGGCATACTTATGGAAAATATCCGAGCATCGTCAAGTGTTTAAGAATTTAGCCGAGGAGGCAGAAGCTAATATGGAAGCAGTTCAACCACCTTTGTTTTTACGATTTATCAACCTGCTGATAAACGATGCCGTTTTTCTTTTAGACGATGCGCTTTCAAATATGGCACAGCTCCGACAGTTGCATCAAAAGAAGTAAATTCATCACTTGCGTTTTAAACATAATTTATTGATTTTTATTTGTTTAGACTTCAATTTTTTTATTTATTATATTCAATTATTTCAATCGACGTTGATTTTGATGTACAGGGAATCCGATGAGTGGAACAATTTATCACTCGAGGAACGTGACGAGCAACTGCGCAATCTGGAGCTGATAGGTTCGATTGCACGTTTCGACAATATATTGGGCAAAGCTACAATAAGCACACTCAGTATGCTTACGACCGAAATAAAATCCATTTTCTGTCATCCCACCATGGTCGACCGAATAGTCGCCATGCTGAACTACTTGTTACTCAAGTTAGTTGGACCTAGTCAGAAAAATTTCAAGGTACAAATTTAACAGACACAATTTGATGTTGAAAGTAAAATTAATTATCAGTTTTGTAAATTGGTGTAACGATTTTACTACAATATGACTTTTCTTGTTAGGTAAAACAAAGAGAAGAGTACAATTTTGACCCGGCAAGCTTGGTCTTGAACATTTGTAAGATATACATAAATCTCAGCAACAGCAAAGCATTTACTCTTGCTGTCTCACAAGACGGTCGATCTTACAGTCCACAATTGTTCGAACAAGCGATATCAGTACTCGGTAATTAGATTATTCATTCATTCAATTTTTCATTCTTTAAGAGGAAGTTCGACGTAATTGCGTTATTAAGAATTCTATAAACTATTAATAATAATTTGAAATTAAAAAAAAATTATAAAAATTTGATATCAACACCAATTGTTAAATTTTTACAGCACGTATAGACGACATTGGTATCCGAAATGATTTGGAACAATTTGCAACTGCCGTGCAAGAGGCAGCTCGATTCAAAAAGGAGGAAGATGAGATTCTCGTGGATGCTCCGGACGAATTTTTAGATCCCATCATGTCTACGCTCATGACCGATCCTGTCATCCTGCCGTCTTCAAAGATTACTATTGATCGTCAGACCATTGCTAGGTTTGTTGAAATGAATTCAAAACAATGATAATTTCAACATTTTGATAAAAATCTGGATTTTATAATATAAATGTTTTATATTTATTATATTTTTTCATTCGCTTTGCAATTTTAGGCATTTACTAAGCGACCAGACCGATCCATTCAACCGATCTCCCCTGACGATGAACATGGTTAAACCAAATGTAGAACTGTCCAATCAGATCAAAGATTGGATCACCAAAAAGAAGCAACAGTTGTCTTCGACCAGTAACGACGCTGAATAACTATGATTATTGTGTCAGTTTGAAACAATGTCAGTTGTTCCCGAACAATGATCGGCAATTTATCATCATGGAGTACGTGCTGAAGCGGATAATGTTTATCTGCATATTTTTTATCCATGTCATATCTTGTAGTATTTAATTTGGCTAACATTGTACAGATAAAGGTGTATCTCAGTGTACAGCACACGAAATTTATATTATTTTATCGCATTTGAATAACGATTAAAACTATTGGAACGGGGACGGTTTTTTTTGTTGCTTCATATTTATCATACGCACGTAGTTTTCTTTGTTCTACGAATTACACTGTCTTGTTTTTTCTTTTGGTTTTAGTTTTTAAATAAAAACTTTTAGCATTGTTGTAACGTGAGAGTTCATGAAAATCAAAGATTATTTTTCAAAAGTTGGAATAATTGTAATGTAGAGAGGACTATTGTGAAGCGACGAAGGATGTTTGTTTATAACTCGATGTAATATATGAGAATTACAGATAAAATAATCGGTACAAAGAATAATCTTTTTTTTTATTCCATCTCATCGTTTGTTGAAGTGTCCTTAAATTATACAAAAATAAAAAATTAACAATAAGAGTTTACGTTAGAAAATACTGCGAGCAATAAGTTTGAATATGCAATGACTCCGAGCGCGCAAAACAGAAAGTCGAGTTGCTGTAACGGCCGCGCGTCGGGCTTTTCGATTATAATAAAATGTTGCAAGACGCGTTATTGCACTTGTTATTATGAACCAAGATAAAACTGACGAAATCGTGTCCAACAAAACGCATTTACAGTGGCGCGCACACACAATACAGCTGGTCTCTTTTCGTTTTAGAAGATTAGACGGCCAAACAAAAAAGATATACGTCAGTCTTTCGAAATAATAATCATCAATGGCCCGTTATCACGAGAATCTCCGAACGATTTGTACGCGATTTGCATGACTTGCTCTGAGATGAATTACTTCGCATGACACGTTCACGTGATGATGCCTGGACTATATATACAATTTGCAATGTTGTGCACGCTCATAAACTTTGTGTCAGCTCGCTAAAGTCCATGATGAACCATGGGGCGTGCGATTTGACGCTCTCCCTGACAACGTTTCCGCCAAATCCTGAAAAACAAATTGTTGTGATGAAAAAAAAAACTTTTCTATGCATTGAAAAAGATTTAACAAATATTGACAGTAAACATTTGAACATAAATTTTCCGTCCGTGACGTTTTGGAACGTTCATAAATTTGTAAATAAAAAAATGGATTCGGAAGCTTTAGAAAATGTAACACAGAAATTTCTGAAATTTAAATCTAACTTCCATCCTTTTAGACTTATTACATGATTATTTTTTACAAAACAATTTTGGACTTTGAAAGCACGCTGGCGCAGTGGATAAGATAATAGACCTCACCTCAAGGGGATCGGGTTCAATGCCCAGTAATTAAAACTTTTTTCATCACAGTAAATTTTTTTAGGAATTAAGATTCGGTCTTACGAAATTTCTGTGTCACAATCCCTAATGATCCCCAACTTTTTAAATTAAGAAATTATGGGCGTTTTTAACATGGGTTGCCAAAGTAAACGTTAGGGGTAATTATTACCTTCACTTCGTTAGAGGCTTGAAACATAAAAAAAGTGATCATAAACAGGTTTGCAACTATTGAACTTGTGTCAGTTGGTCAATAATCACGTGATTAAAATCGATTGTGTAAGATTTTTTGCTCAGATATAGTATATATGTAATATAAATATATATTAACATTATATATATAGTTAATATATGCTTATATCACATATATATTTATATCTATATATATATCTTATATAAAATAGATTATATTTTATAATAACGTACCAACAAAAGTTGTCGCAGGCGGCCAAGCTTCTAAATCGGTAGCACCGTCACCGATGTGTACAATTGTTTGGTACCCTTTTTCCTCTTTCAAACAACGGATCACTTCGCCTTTTCCACCTGTCCTGGATGTTGGTTCATTTTCATCGAACCCAGCATACTCTCCTGCAAAAATAACAAAAAATATGATTGACATTTCGTGCTATCGCATCTTAAACATTTTTCGATAATCACATACTTGAATGACATTATTTGTTGCACATCCACTGATAAATAATTGGACTTTAAAAAGAAGGTGATAAAATGCAGTGTCAAACCTGTGTAATAAAATTTGAGTCTATTAGCCTTGATGTGATCTTTAGGAATATTGAGCATCTCGGCAACGGGAGCGATGAGACAACGGAAACCGCCGGAAACAAGGTAGACTGGTATTCTCCTGGCGTGCAGACTGTCCACCAAGGTTCTATACAAAAATTCGTTCTTTTTTAGCGTAAAAATTTTTTATTGATAAAATTTGGTTTTGTATAAATTAAATCTCAAATATTACGTTCCCGATTGAAAGAATTTACAATGTCAAAAAATTGATAATTTTAAAAATAATTTGAAAATTAATTATTAAAATGTGTACAATATTGTAAACAATGACAAGTTTTTTTTAAATTTCTTAAAACGAGTTAATTTATTTTTACAATTTTAAAAATGCAAGTAATAAAATCAGTTTAACTCGAACAAAGAATCAAATCTTTAAAAGACGACAAACAAATGACAGTACAAAAAATTCAATTAAAAATGATAATTTACAAAAGTTTGATAACAGGAAGGAAAAAAACATTGATGAAACAACAATTACTTTATCCCAGGAGTGAGTTTAGGTGGATGAGTGCGCAAAAATTCTTTGATCTGAGATTGGCTCGGTCTGATTATGTTCAGTCTCACGTTCAGAGACTGTTGAAAGGTCATGTTACCCTGCATCGCCTGTCTCGTCCTGAAAGAAGAAGTTGAAGATTAAATACATTGACATATCGATTAACATTTGTGCGATAACTGCACGCGCACATGATATCTTGTTTTCACATCGCAAATCAAAATTTTATGATGATGCAAACAATAAAGAAAGAGACATAAATTATCAAGTGGGTTTAAAGTTGACGCACGGTATTAAAACAACATTGGTCAATCGAAGCACCTTCATCATCTCGGCATTCCAGCGCGACCCCCGCGGGTTTGATAAGCGATTATCAAATGTGCGCACTATCTTATCGGCCGATGTGTATTATAATTGCACACTCGTCGGATCATTCTGGGTTGTAAAAAAAACCTCCGATTAAGAAATTTGTTCCAAGTGCAATAGCTTAACGCGTGGAAAATTGTTTCATGTAATAACAATTTTTTTAATGCGCATTATTTAGCAACTTTGTTCTGAATCGTCCCGTCTATTTGACAGACAGAATTTGTATGCGAATACAAATTTGACATTTAATTGCAAGTTAATGTTTAACGACACTAATCGTAAACTTTCGAAAGCATTTCTGAGATGATTTTTTAAATCATCTCAAAATATTAGAATCTTAATTTTAAGACGTCCAAGTCACTTGAACTGAGACAAAAAATCTTAAATTTTGAAAATAATTTTTAAGATACTTTCATAAAAAAATGATTTCAGTAATTCAAGTGTTTTAAATTATGCAAATTTTTCAAAAATTTTTTCAACTGCTTCGGAAAAACTTCTGCATTACTTGGAAACATTTTGGAGAGACTTTTGCATGAAAATGGTTTGAATACAGATGAGTCTTAATTTATGACATGTCTAGAAAAAATAATAGCCGAAAAGTTAGAAAGATAAGTCAAAATTATTCATGCCGTTTTTTATATTTGAATAACAGTTATAACCGATTTGTTATCAAATGCTTATCCCTCTTATCAGCCATTGTGTACCGCGCACCAATCAATTAAACTACAAATTATACAAATAGTTTTCGAGTCATCAAACAAATCGGAGCGCGAATTAGTAGCGTTTACATTTAGCAACAAATCTCGGACCCCTTGGACTCGGTCATTTTTATTTGACATTTCGCGATGACATTTTTGTTAGCGATTACGAATCGTCTCACACGTCGGAGGAACCGGAATTCGTCCCGGCACGCAGCGCGGTACTTTTCCACAAGTTAAAAATGTCGACTCGAGAAAATTGCTCCGATTGGTTGGCAAGTTGGCGCGCAACGCGGATGAAATTAATGAACCTGATTGAGACAACATTTTGGACTCACAGTGCGGCGACTTGTTCGCCCTTTCCGCAAAATTTTGCTAGCTCATCGATTCCTTCCTCTTGGATCACCGTTGAATCGACGTCGAAGGAAACCGCGTCGGCGATTCGCCAGATGGATTTAATTTCGTCCAAATTGGCCGTCGTGTACTTCATGATCGAGCGCGGAACGATCAGGTTGAATAACGAGCGTTGTGCAATCGTGCTGGCTGCAACGGAGGCGCGATACGAACTGACACCAAATACTTCTTGTCACTCAGCATTGACAGCGATCGCGCGTCAGTGAATGCGTGCCGTTGGCCCCGCCAGTTTTCTCTTACGTCCACCTACGGACGTCCACATTTTTAACCTGCTTCGAAAAATGCACTTATATACTCATTATACAATTTTTATTTGTCAATTTTAAACTATTCAAATTTTCAGACGAGATTATCACTCTATTTTGTACTTTCGTGTTGTTTAGTTATAATACTTTGTTTTTGTTTTGTTTTTTTGTTTCAGTTTCTTTTTGGTTTTTGTATTATTGTGTTGTTTCATTTTGTCGCTTGTCGTTTTGTTCTAGGTTTAAAAAATGATTTGTTTTTTAAATACCTTTTAAAATCATCAAGCGGTGATTCAAATTTCGTCAGGTTACGCAAACTTTCAAAGAAAATAGGAAGACGCGGTTCGTTTTTACTTAAATTTTGCACTCGTTTCCCATCAGAACAAACTATTTAGTTTTACTTATAAGACAAATTATTTATTAAAATGTTTTTGAAAGTATCTAAATTTAAGATGCTTAAACATCTCAAAGTAGGTACTTATGTTTTATTAAAGACATCTTAAAATAACACACCAATGTAGTAATTATTAGATAATTAGAATTTTTAATTGAATTTTTTAATAAGACGTGACATAAAAAAATTTAAAAGAAGTGTCTTATTTTAAGATCCTGGATTTTACGTCGGTGTATCGCTTATAAACTATATATTATTTAGAACATTATTTTAAACGCCTCAAAAATGGGTATTGCATAAAATTTGTTGCACGTGTTTTGTTACTTTTGATAACTCGCATAGCTTCTTACGAAAGACATATTGTTTCATTTCATCAATAAAAAAACATTTATGTCGATAATGGTATTTTTCTTTGTTTATTAAATTACAAAAATACCAACAAAAAAATATAACAAAAAGAAATGTGTAATAAAATCTTATTCATACTATGAATCAGGGATCCGAACTGTGCCGGAACCTTTTTGAAAAAAATCATGGAACCGAAACCGAAACTGGAACCTTTTATAATAGAAAAATTTTTCAGATTTGTGTGTTTTGTTATTTTTGTTGTATAAAAGGTTTATTTTAAATATTTTAATTTTCATATTCTTTTATAACGGGTTTTAGTTTCAGTTATATAATTTTTTTCAAAAATGATTCGGGTGCTTGTTTCAAAGTCTGAAAATATTTTATTACGCATTCCTTTTTGTCATAATTTTTTATGTATTTAATTATTATACATCCTACAAAAATTACGAATTTAAAAAAAAATTTTTTTTCTGATGAATTCTGAGAGTTTCAATAAATTTGTTTCAAGGTTTTATCAATTTTTCGTATGATCGACAGTAAAATTTAGAATTTTTCCTAAATCTTTGAAAACTGCACTTCATAACGCACAATTAAAATTTTCTACATTTTTTTAAAAGTTTTAATGCAGTTTGAATTTTATTTTTAAAATTCGTGGGGTATCCAGTGCGACCCCACTTAATCTTTTTGTAAATTATGTTATTTATAAATTACAAAAAATAGTTGATTAAGATATTGCAATTAAGAAATCTTTTTCACCGATGGAACCAAACAAAATGTTCTTCACCAATGCAATGAAACAAGATAGTTTTCATCGATGAAATGGAACAATATGTTTTTCATAAGAAGCGGACGAAATCTCGTCCGCGGGAGGTCTATATCAATCACATAGTCCGTCAGCTCTTTATTTGTTCGTTTGGTATGATTATATTTTATATGCATGCTTGTTGCACAATTCTAACATCACCGAGCAATATAAATTCCAAAAATATATGCCATCAGGCATTTTCAGTGTTACATTTCCAACGGATGCAATATTTTTTTGACCCCATTTATATTTTCATTTCAACCAGCTCGCACTTCAAATTTTGTGGTACCAAAAATAAATGGTTTCAATTATTCTAGTTTTTAATTTCGAAACGATGGACCACATCCCAACGATGGGACGTATTTTTTTGTTTTTGTTTAATTTTTTTTTAATTTAAACAAGTACAATTTTGTAAAATGCCCGATCGATACTGACATCTGGCGAAAAAAGTTAAAAATAATATAAAACGCGCGGCGTTTTACCGATCCGTCGGAAAAATGATTGATTGCAATCAATTTCACGGGTGAGTTTCAAAGGGATCAACAAATAATTCAAAATAACAAAGATTACAAAAAACAGTTCAGAAATCAATTTTGAAAGGTTTTTTTGTGTACGTGCTAATGATCTCATTGATCGAATTATTTACATGACAAAAACGTTTAGAGATGAATTATAAAATGAATTGAAAAATGAAATTTCTCCCAAAATTTACAAATTCAGAAAAATGACGTACATTTAGCAATTATAAAAAAAGTAAGTCAATTTAAAAAAGATCTCAATTTTTTTGGCAATATTTTTGAAAGATATTGTAAACAATATTTTTGAGACGTTCTGAAAAGAATGTCTTAAATTAAGATATTTTTATTGCTTTGTTGTAGGTTTTTAATAAAAAGTGAAATTGCGCAGAGTGAGATAAATGAAAAAAAGATTTTTACAATGTTATTGTGCTGCAAGTGAAATGGACATGTCTTGTCTCCACGGTATATCAAAATATCTCACGCAGACATCAAAAACAATCCAATGCTGATCCGTGAACAATATGCTGATCCAAAACTGCGTGATGCATGTCATATTACATGTGGGCATCACCGGATAGAGTTTCATTCTGATGATATCGACGTTGCATCAAAATTGAATAGCGAGAACAGTAACAATTATCGAATGAAATTTACAATTTTCAACAACAAATTAGTATTTCAACAACAAATTATCAATTCTGTGCATGCAAGGGTGTTTCAATGAAATTTATCTATGCATCGGAACGAATATCGACCGAACGATCGAAGCAACAATAGACCACGCATGACATGGCTTAAATTTTTCACAAAATCGAACCGTGTCAAGATCGCAACTGACGAGTAAGTGTTAACAAAAATTACACTTCAACCAACTGGACTAGCTTAATATTTTCAAACAAATTCGTTAGGAAAAGGCCTTCTCACTCTTTACGCAAAAAAAGTTTAAATTAAAAAAAAGGTGTGTGACGTAAAAACGTGTTAATTTTAGACATCGCGTACGACACGCCAAGCTGACATTAGCGTTTTTAATTTGTGGCATTGCATTGCTGCAAAGATCGTAAATCAACATGATGATAAGGGTTTTCGTAGTCTAGTTGAAAAAAAACACATCTCTCTGACTCATATATGGTTCAGATCTCTATCATATATTTGTTTGACACAACACCCTTTTTTTAGTATCGATTTTAGTTCAGTTTTTGATTTTTGATTTGTTCCATTTTGTTAATTAATTTTTTCATTTTGATTCATTTTTTGATTCTAATTTTTTATTTGTTTCTCATATCTGTTTATTAGTTCTTATTTTAGTTTTGTTACAGTTTTTTTTATCTTAGTTTTGTTTTAATTTATTCACTTCTGTTAATTTTGTTATGTTTTTCTGACTTTATAAGCAGTTCTGTTTCTTTTCATTTTTCAGTCTTGTGTTTTGTTCTACTTTTTCGTCTTCTGTATTGTTTTTGTATTTTTTATTCCACTTCCGGTCCAGAGTTTTGATGGAGATAAAAATAACACAAATTGTTTGCACTTGTGACCAACAATGAACAAACTTCATGGTGACAATTGAAAGATAAAATAAAAAAATATGATGATTCTTTTGAATAAATATATTTAAGAATTAGCGGGGGAGGCCAGAATATTGATGATGATGTTGAAGATGTGCGCCGGGGAGGATGAAAAGTCCCCTTGAGGCGCGTCGGTGCAGTTTGGGAAGGCGCAAAAATTCGATTCAGTTGTTGGCGCGCCGCTACGAAGGCCAGAGCGGGATGTCACCTGCGGGAAAATCGCGTGCAATTAATTGACAGACTTCGCACGCATTTATTATGTACAAATACGTGCGCTGGATCGCTTTTTTCGCCCTCTGCGAGGCCGTCAACGATTCCTGTCCGCATCACCTGAGCCGACCGTTGCCAGAGGAAGAAGTGATTAAGTACGCGAACAAAAGTGTCGCGCACAACGGCGTACTTTATCCGGTGGACAAGTACTTTTACGACGATCAACATTTGTTGCGCGGTTGCGTTTGTGATCTGACAAAGTGCGTGCGAAAATGCTGCCCAAAAAACGAAATTATGACAAACGATACCGCACCGATTTGTACTTCGCTGCAGAACAACACGTAATCAAACTTTTGTTCGCACTTTTACTTCTTTCGGTTTTTTTCTTTCGTGTTTTTTTTTGTTTTGTTTTGTTTTGTTTTTTTTTTCATGTAAGATTTATGTTTTTGTGAGGTGCTAACTAAATTAACTTTTCAATCACTGCGGCTGATACAAATCATAACTTAAAAAAGATTGATTGATTCAATATTTGAATCAAAATTTATCGTCCAATTTGCTCCGTTGACCTCTTCATTCTTTATCACTCAGACAAAAACCGATAGTTATTTTAACTCAAAAAATTCCGGTTCAAATAAGTGAACTAACTGAATGCTTGCAGTTAAATCAATAAAAATAAGCTCAGTTTAATAACAACAATACAACTTTGTTGTTCACATCTCGAAGTAAAAATATTTAGAAAGTTCAAAAATAATGGTACATATTTTTATATCCATATGGCAGTATGAGCATGCTTTTAGTATGATAAATATTATTGATTTATTTTGAACTTTAAAAAATTTACATTCGCACGGAAATGTTAAATGTCTGCAGGCAAACTATATTTTCAAAATTTTAAATTTTCTATTTGATCTATTTCAAATTACATTTGTATCATTGTCAACTATTTCTTGAAACATACTATAGTGTATACCGCAAACCAATCTATATCAAAATTTCATACAACCAAGGTCACACTATAAAGCAGTCAGATTTACAGATCTCTGAATTTGCCAAGATCTACGATTAACCACCGTCATTTATTTTCTTAAAATGCAGATTAATTTTATTGTTGTACACATTTTTCAAAGACCTTCTTCTTCGTTCCACTTGAGATTGCACTTTAATTTCATTTAATTGCCAAAGTTTGTTTAGCTTGCAAAATGTGCTTTTCGAGCGAAAACATGAACTGGTAGTAAAATTTTGGAGGCGCACAAATGTGTAGCTGACATTTGTGGTTGATAATAATTAAAACTGGAAACTAGAAGTATTGAATACAGAGTTGCCAGTGTTCAGTACAGGTAGTTTGTAAAGTACATAATGTAACGACCGATAGTTGAGAAAGTTATTGATATAGTTATTTGGACATGTGCCACGAAATTATGGTATCGTTCATAAAAAATATCATAAACAGGGTTATTATGAACTCTTTATCAAAGATAGATGCAAGAGAAGAAAGTATACCAAGCATAAAAATTGCAGTAAAGATGCTCATCAAATAAACATTAATGAACAAAAATAGGAAATAAATAAAAATAAAAAAAAAAAAAGGAATACAAATAAAATAATTGTAAAATAATGTTATGAAGGATCTTAAATTTGAATGATCCAAAACGAGGGCAATATAATTGTATTACGTTGGGATCATAAAACGGTCTTATGGTGAAAACAATGTTCCGCAGAAAAGCTCCAGAATTGCATCTGCCGATGATACGGTTGTCGAGGCGCCTGCACAACGTGACAATGAGCGAGCATTTTGAGTTCATCTTCAGTCGAGAGTGTCCCGCAAAGATGATGGCGCTAAACCCAGAAAAATATTCCGACGACTCGTACGAGCTGCAGGACGACGGCCGGCTCCACTACAACGAGTCGTTTCTCGCCTACTCGGACTACTGCATCGACTGGACCCAGTCCCTCCAGGAGATCACGGTTTTCATCTGCCTGCCAAAAGCCGATCCGCCGGTCAAGTACAAGCTCTACTCAACGGGGATGCTCATATCCACCCCGTTCCTAACGGCCACGCTCTTCGTTTATGCCATCATCCCGGAACTGCGCAACATTTACGGCCGAACGCTCATGTGCTATGTCTCCTCTCTCATCTCGGCTTACTGCTTCCTCGCCATCAACAACTTCGTTTACCTCGGTCACCTGTGCATTGTTTTAGGTGAGCTGGAAAAACTTTATACCGACAACTTTTTGCCCTTGAAATATTTTGTCCTGCGACCTTCTTTTGTCTTTCTCGCATTCGTAACTTTTTTCCGCGCAAATCTTTTACGTACCATTATCCCTTGAGCTTTTTTCTAAATCCCTCTCTTTTTTCACCAGTCAACAGGAAGAAACTACGACTATTGTATTAAACATTTTCCCATTAGGAGTTTCAACAATTGATCACAATCGCACTTTTTGTGCAACGATAATTGCGCGCAACAAAAGAGGGTGATAATTTATGAATCACTTTTTTTCATCTCGTTTTACCTTAAGTCGAGAATAATTTTAATTTTTTTTTAACGCAAAAGTATCTTAATGTAAGACATTTGAAGATCTTTAAAAAATTATTAATTTCAGGCACTCGAGTGTCATGCAATGTGTCTTTGTATCTTAAAAAGGGAACAAGTGTCTTAATATAAGATACCTGAACGTCTTTGAATAGTGCCAATTGTTCTTTACAATCATCTTAATTTAAGACACTAAAGATCGTCATAAAAGTGCATCTTAATATGAGGCACTTAAATAATGATGTATTAAACAAATGAGTCTTGAATTAAGTCACTTAGATTTCATAGTGTTAAATTAAGCGGAGTAGCGATTATTTTCGTCTTCCGATTAAAATTGCTCATCCGCATTTCACCCACACACTATAATATGCTTATCTTGCGCCTCACTTGAATTCAATTCAAGTGGCTTTGTTTATAGAGTTTGTCAAACTCAGATGCACGCTCAGTCAAACTGATTTGTGTGGCTTGCACACTTTGCCGTGCACCATCGTTTTGTTTTTATATCAGTCGTCAGTTTTTGATGATTAATTAATTTTAACATCGCACTCACTTTTAGGTTGAACAAAAATGTATAAGATGTTTTTAAGCACATTTCATACAAATTATAATGTGTGAAAATAGTGTTTTGTTTAATTTATGCAGGATCGATATCCCGTCCGGTTATGTGTACCAAGGATGATTAATAATATTTCTGACGTATGGTTAAATGTATTGATTGGAATCACTTGAAAAATAAAATACAAAATGGTAATTTAATAAACTCATTTATCAAGCTACTTGGTTCCGGCTCCAAAACATATTTCGAATATTTGTTCAACGAGAACCCTTTTCAATTACATCGCCGAACAATTTTTAAAATTAATTTTTAACAATTAAAATAAAATTAGGCAAAATTTTGGGTTAACAAATGTAAAGTCTTGCTTGTTAAATCTAATATTTGTTGACTTGGTGTTTGCGAACTGGTGAGAATGTTTGTGTCACAGAAACATTTAGGGCTCGAGGTATGTTTTGGTACAATCGATTGAGTTGCCGCCAGCTGCAACAAAACGTATAATTCGAACAATGTTAATTAACAGGTATCATCGACATTTCTCGAGATAACTCGCATCGATGTAATTCATTGCTGTTTAATGCGCTTTTAATTCACCGCAAAACTGACGTAAATATAACGTGCAATAATTTCTGTTCAAGCGTGACTCTTAGGATTAACATTCATTGAGATTCATTTTGAACCACGTCGGAAATTAAAATTTAATCAACCGTGTTGACATAATTGGGACAAATTTTATTTATCCTCCTTAAATGTTTGTGAGGTTTGTGTAAACTAAGTTACATTTGTATTAGAAATTTTGTATTCAAATTAAGAAGCGGAGTGCAAGTATTTCCCCCGAAAAAAAAAAAAAAAAACAATGAAAAATTGATTTGTTCAATCAGCTTCCGCATGCATAACTTGTTGAAATAAAATCAATCTCAAGTTCGTTATCAATTACGCTGAATTGTGGAGTGGCTGTGCGCGTATTAAATATAAACATCCCCGACCATGAATATGGAAAACTAATTCTTTTTATATTGCGCTATAGACGGAGTTGTGAAAAGCAAAAGATATTTTCGACACGTTTTATTTGAAAACTCTTGAACGAGCCCGATGTTGTGTATATTCTTTAATGCAGCGAGAATACGTCGCGGACGTAATTCTTTTTTTTATGACAAAATACAAATAGATTTTACTAAGTCGGCTAAATGGAATTGTATACATCTTTCAACGAGAGGAGTGGTGTTTAACTTCAGAGACATTAACATATTACTTAGAATGTGCACATTATTATATCATTTGGCTGATGCGACTGACAAATATGCGACACGCGATTGCACTGTCAACTTTTCATATATTCCATCGTTAATGTCGTTACAAACAAAAGTTGAATATTAATTTTATGATTCCTCAATTCTTTTTAAGTTTTTAAAATAAAAATAATTTAAAATGATTTTTTGATAATTTCATATACAAAGTCCTGATTTTGTTTAGTTTTTTGAGAATCCCCATAACTGAAAAAATTAATCTCTTAGGAATGTTAAAAACGAATTGAAAAAGCGAGGTCGAAGTTAAGAAATTAGAAAGGACACTTTTTCGGCCACTTTTTTTCTTGAACTACTCGAAATTCATAGATGAATATAACTTTTGAAGATGTCAGTCGGGCCATTTTGGATGTCCCGAATTTTCATCACATCGATTCAATTATGCTAATGCGTGACCCGTTTTTATATTTCCCTCCCGCATTCATTTACATCAATTTTGCATTTTAATTACATTAAATACAACAATAAATAAAAGAATGAAAATGAAAAGAGTTTAGAGTTTCGTTAACTTTTATTTCGTTACTAATTTCAGGTACTCCGTAGGGAAATTGGTCTGATTCGGAACTTTTAACGCCTTGCTAACGATCGAATTGTCGAAGTTCGCTCCGGACTATTTGCATTTCTTGTAAAATTTACGATTTTCTAACAAAAAAGAAATTCGGAAAAAATACAACATGTTTCATATATGAAATCCATATATGGCCAGGCATGTTTATATTGATTCATATATAATTAGCAATACATTTTCCATTCATGACAACCACATATGTTTCATGTATGAGTTATTCAAGAACCACTTAAATTTTTAAATTCGAATAGAACAAATATAAATTTTAACTCGGAAAATTGGTGGGCTTTGAAATACTCTTTGCTTTGTTGGATCGCGTCCAAGATGAGCATTACTATTCAAACCTCTTACACGTCCACTTTAATGACTGCATTATTCAATGATGAGATTTGATCCAAGCCATTGATTCCAAAACAAAAATCCCGATATTACATCAATCACAAGAAACCATTTCCTTTAGCACAACTGATCGAAGTAGAGTAACATAAATTATATGCATCGATTTTTAAGTAGTAACTTTTTTTTGATGATTACAATGTAAAAAAGATGATTCATCATATATTTATTTGAAAAAAAATTTTTTGAATACATGACACTTGGTATATGAAAAAAATTGCAATAAAATAGGTTTACTTCGTTTTTACGTTTTTCATTATGATTTTTTTAATTTCTAGTAAAACAACTGGTTAATTTGTACGTTTAATTATTTTGTATTTGTTTTTCAATGTACAATCAAAAATCCGGTTTAATTTGTTTCTTTATGTAGTCTTTTTTAAGTTGCAATAAAAACGTCCGGTCCGTTTTATACGTTTGGTCATTCTTTATGCATTCCTTAATTTGCAATTAAAATCTCTAAATAGCTAGTCAAGTTTGGTTATTGTGTAATCGATTATTATCTTTTAATACAAAATAGTTCAGTTTTCAATTATTATTGAAAACCAAATAGGAAATAACATAACATACAAAACCAACTGGATTTTCATGACAATCTAAAAAAAACAAATATAAAATAACAAAACGTACAAAACCGACCGGATTTTCATTGCCAACTAACAAATGAATACGAAATAATCAATCATACAAATTTAAGAAGATTTTTATTGCAAGCTGAAGAGTATAATTTTTTTATATAAAAAATTGAATGAATTTTCACTTTTGTATTTGTATTTTTGGCTATATGGCTATTTGTTTATTTTTGATTTTAAAATATCTAGTTTGATTTTTTTGAAATCTTACGCAACATTTTATAACAAGAAAATCAGTTCAAAATGTAATAGAATTCATAAACTACCTGTAAATTTATATCACGGTGTTAATGAAATTTATGAAAAGTTAATGAAAAAAAAAATATAAGTATATGTAATCGATTACATACCCGGTCTAGTTTTCTCAGGTGTTTTTTACAGTGTAAATAGAAATATGTAAAAATGTAAATGCCTGATGCAAACGCGATAAATCAGGTCCATTACTTTATTTACACACTTTGTCAATGTCGATCGAAATTTTTATTGCTCATATTTTATGATGCATAATAAATTTCGGACCTCTGAATACCGGTGCACTAATGTACGGCAGTGATTTTCATTATATTTGTTTTTTTTTCATCACCGCCGAGCTTCCATTTGTATAATGTTTGCAGATTGGAGTTTATTAAATGAGACAGATTTTTATGAAAATATTATGTGAAACTAATAAGTGAAACATGTAATAACAACCAGTTAATGGCTTCAGATTGTTAGTATAGTTTAAATTGGCAATCGAAAGCGAATGTCACTTTGGGGATTTCCAATTACGAGAATGAATGAATTAACCGGAATCATCTGCGCCCAAACTGGAATTTAAGTAAAATTCTATATTTCAATTAAAAAAACAACAATTATGACTGATAATAGCTAATTTAACTCCTACAGCAGTTTTGATTCCGGAATCACAGCGAGTAATTTGACTTGATCCGAACAAATTTGACGAATTAAATTTGTTCATTCAGTGTTCATTCAGTAAATGTTTGATCTGATCTCACAAAACTTTTCGTCGGTACTAATTAATGACGACACTTTTCAAGTTGAGGACGAACGATTTGGTCTTTTCATTCAATTTTGAAAATCATCCTTAATTTCGTCTGCTTTTTTTGATTTTATACACTTTGTAACGCCTGACTTTCGAGTGTTCTTGAGTAAGACTATAATTAGAGCGTGATTATTTGATCTGCAGAAAAAATTTTTGCGATGACTAATATTAATAAAATTAATGACTAATAAAAAATGAAAAAAAGGGAAAAAGAAGAAAAGACAATTAAAAAAAAGTAAAAGTAATAAGAGAAGAGTGATGATGGCTGTTATATATCGTTATAGTTTGCAAGTTATTATGACACCTTGCGGAATATATTTGTTAATTGAAACTCATTAAAACGTCGGTAGGATTAGCCTGGAGTAATAAGGGACATAAATTTGCGAGTTGCATGATGGTCTATGGCCGGATTGCGTGCTGCGAACCAGCATATAGCGCGATGCTGCGTTGTGTCACTGAACTTTTTTTTCTCTCTTCACGGCCAGCTGCATACACTTTTATCAAGCCTAAGCTGCTCCTCGTTTGATTCAGTGTTGTGCCGGTCATCGGTGGGACAACATGTGGAATGTCCTTCTCGTATCATTTGCGTGTCTTCAAGCATTTTTCACCGTCGCGGACAGTCGCGAGATGGTAAACCCGTAACATTTTCTTTCCTAGTCATTCTCACCAACAAACTAAACAAATTAATTAAGATTTTTAATTCTAAAATCTCACTTGGAAATTTAAATATTTGTTGAATTTTAAACCGATCATTTCAAAAAATTATCTTTTGAGTTTTGTTTGAAGTAATTGTTGCAACTTTTAGAATTGAGTTATTTCTAAACCCACATCATGTTTTGCATAGACAAAACAGAGAGAGTGTGTAATCTATAAATACAAAATCTCGTACAAAATCATATGCAATTCATGTGCAAAGCAAAAATTACAATTTTCTCTAACAATTTGAATTCTTCATCTTGAAATTGACAGTGCGTAATTATCTTTTACCAACACAATTGAACAAAATCTGAGGTAAAAAAATAGAAATATAGGAGTGTGAGTGTTTTTTCCAGAATCAATGATAAAAACTTCGTTGAAGTATTTTACGCGAATTCAAGAGGGAAAAAACGAGTATTTGGTAAAGGAAACGATCCACTCCAATCGCGTTCGCGAGATCGAATTAGTCAGCCTATATATATAGCGCGATTGATAAACAATTGATTGGGTTTATTTATCGACTCATGAAAATTTAACGTTGTACGTTGACGTTATTTCTGACCTATAGAAAACGACAGAGCACCATGCTCAAGTATGTGCCTGTTACAGCAGCCGAATCAAAGTCCGGTTACGATTCAAGGACTTCTTCTTTTCTGTCGTCTCTCCCATCCATCCTCCTTCGCAATGTAAAATACACGTGGCCGGCGTCCGTCGAGTATTTACATACGAAATATTCCCTGTTTTATACTGTAACCAGAATAAATCATCTATAGCGATGATTTTTAAATCACACGTGAAAAATTTGAAAAAAGAAAGTTTGCAAACCCTTTCTTTTTCCCTTTTTCGTTTAAATTTGAATTTCATTTTGGATGTAAAATGTAAGAAATGTAAAATTATTTTATTACAACATGCAAGTTAATATTTGGTTGTGCAAAGGTGAAAAAAATACCTTGTTATTTTTGAAGTTACATGAGAAGTTGTTTACAACGGTTTTCGTTATATAAAATTATACTTGAATGCTTGAGGAAACAGCGTGCAAATGAAAAGGAACTGAAGAATCAAATTGTCAGAGTCAACAAATGGGGAAAATTGTATGAATGTTTCAAAACGCCGCGGATATTCAAATCAAAAGTTCTCAGGTTTTTTTATTAGCCTTGGAAATGAACCCATTTGGGGTACAAGATGAATCGAGAGGTTTCATCTGAATCCACTAAAAAAGTTGGAGATTTTAAAAAATAGAGAGATTTTTTTAACTAGTTGTTTTTCAACATTTTGCATTTTACCTTTCTCAACGTTGTAATTCTTTATCTTCAACATTTTTCAAAGGGTTTCAAATCATTCAACTTTTCTCAATTTTTTTTAATAAAAAAGAGTAATTTTTCAACATTTTTTTCTTCAACTTGTGTTGAATTTAAAAACTTTTTGAATTAAACTTATTTTTTCAACATATTTCAACGGGTTTCAATTCATTCAACTTTTAAAAAATATTTTAACTTCAAGTTTTCATTTTTTGTCTACTAAAATTACCCATTTCAAACTTTTTTCGTCATTTCTTAATTCTTTCAACTTTTTTCAATCTTCTAACTTTTTTTAGTAAAGCTATCCCTTTCAACCTAATTATTTATTTTATTATTTTCAACATTCTTCAACTATTTTTTAAAACTTGTTGAATCAAAGTTACCATCATACATTTTATAATTAATCAACATCTTTCAAAAATTTTTTCAATTTTGTCAACCTTTTCAAAACATTTTTAAAAATATAATTTTTCAACTCGTTTTAATTTTTTTTTATTAAATAACTTTCGTTACTGATACAAAGCTAAATTTTTCACCTAGAAAAAAATCGAGAGAGAAGTAGAATCATGTCCGGTCGGGGAGAATTGCGTGTCAATGTGCTGCGATCCCGGCAAATACTTCATCGGGACCCATTGCCAAAAGCGGGAGCTCAAACCACCAAACGCATCACTGCCGCTCCATGATGAAAATCTCACTCAGACGGGAAAAACATCAACCGATCTTCGACCGATCTACGGCTACCCGTGCAAGAACGGAAGTTACGCCTTGAAGGTGGGCGTCATGGACGCCGAGCAGTTTTATCTGCTGGAAAACGGCACGCTGTATATCACCGTCGTCGGCTCTAATCAGTCGAGCTTGATTAACAACAACTACTACTGCGTTGCGTCCACTTATAAGAAAAACGTCACCGGCGCCGCGGTGATCATCTGTTTCACCGAAACCGAGCCGCCGATAAAAAAAGTGCCGCTACTCTATCCGATCTCGATGCTGCTCTCGCTGCCGTTTTTGCTCGGCACTTTTGTCGCCTATTCCGTTATGCCCGACCTTGACAATCTGCACGGCCTTACACTGCGGGCTTACATCGCTATGCTCTCCCTGGCCTACCTCCTTCTTGCCATCGTTCAACTTTTTAGCAGCCTCACACAACTGTATCATCTGTGCTCAAGTTTAGGTAAATATTTCATCAGGAAATCGTAAGCACTGTACAAATGTCTGTTCTTCGATGCCTCAGCACTACGATGTCAGTATTTTTTACACCCTCGGAAACCAGAAGGAACAAATTTGTCACATCTAGTTTTTATTGCATTTCAATTCTTTCAAACAAAAAATCACTAATCTGTGTGAAAAAATCGTTTTCGACCACTATTCCAATAATTTTGCTTTTCTATAACTGTTATATTTGATTGATTAGTTTTTTCGGTGTTGATTAATTGTTAGATAAAAAAACGTATTACATATTAAATGATGGAATTTATGAAACAGCCATGATTATTTGAGTACAATTTATAGAAAATGTACATTTTTTACTGCAAAAGTGAGAAAAATGTTCCTTACGGTTTTTGAGGTGTAACATTTTTTGTACATTTAAACATTTTATTTCATTTAAGAACTGAACATTTTTGAAAAATGTCAAGACGCTTGTTAAGCGTCTGTTAAAATTAAGACGCTTGAATGTCTTAAGTTAACATACCGGTAGTTTTTTATATACTTTTTGGAAATATTTTACAACAATTGTAAAATTTAATTTGAGACACTCAGAAGTTACAAATTAAGACGCTGGTTTTTTTCATGTATAATACGTATCTTAAATTAAGGCATTATGACGTTCATTATGGCATTCATTTTTATGTCTTCAATTGAGGCATAAAATTTTGAAACATTTTGAATCTTAAATTAAAACGTTGACATGCTTTGAAATTTAAAACACATAAAAATCATCGATCAAACTACCCTAGACGCTATAAATTAAGACAATCCAAATCTTCAATTAAGATGCCTGAGTCTTAAATTGAAATGCAAAAAAAAAAAAAAAGATATAAATGAATATAAAATCGTAAATCATCTTGAATTATGTATCTTAATTTAAAACGATATTTCGAACTAAATTAAAACTGTTGTTCAAAAAGTATCTTCATTGAAGACGCTTCTTTTCTTGCAATGAATTTTTTTAAAGTTACTTGAACCTTTTCTTTCGCTTTTTCTTTACTATCGTTTTTCTTGTGCTTTAAAAAAAGTTTCATTGATTTCAGATTTTGTTGTCAGAAGTTCAATTTCGTTAAAAATTTAATTAACCCGTGAAAGGGAAAAAACATGTTTGTATGAATTAAACATTGATATTAAGAAGCAGAAAATTTCATCTCTAATTTGACTTTGCATGAACAGATGAGCCCTATTCTGTACAAACTTGCAAGAGAGTTACTTTGCGGAGCAAGACCAAAGTTTTGGTGTTTCGCTGACATTTTATTATAAACTTCATACGAAATGTATGAATTGAAACCGAGGCTAATACGTTTATCTGCTTATAATTATTGATTCTCCGTCTCTTATCCCTTTTCACAACTCTCAAAGCAACTAATTTATCGAACTTCGTATAACATTTTATATGAAAAATAATTCAATAATGCAATAAAGCCTTTCGACTTCGTCGAAAAGGCGAATGAAAAATTGACAAAAAATGAATAAAAGAGGGAAAAGTATAACAAGCATAAACATGGACAGGGAGCATAAAGCAAAACAGTTATTGGCGTACGGAAAATGTATCGAAACGGTATATGCACGTATACACTTTGAGCGCATTGTCGAATGTAATCCTCTCGAGTGGATTAAACATGTTCTGCTCATAGTTTAGCTATTTATGAGGATTCAATCTGAAATATAAAAATATACGATCATCAAACAAACATAATTTTGAATTTGTAATAATTAAACAAATTAAATTAAGAATGTTTTGAATTTCTGATGAATTACGACTTCAATTTTTTTGCGTCATTATTTTTTACTGAGACGTTCCCATAAGGTTCAAAAAATTTTTAGTCCCAAAAACATAACTTCAGAGGGATAAAAATGACGGGAATAAATTGATTAATTCTGGATTACATTTTGCACATCATCTTTTTATATTTTACCTTTCATCCGGATTAATTTGGATGAAATAGAATTAGGGATTAAAGAAGACAAATCGACTTGTTATTTATCTTTCCCAGGCGTAGTTATGATAGCCAGTTTAGATACGAGCCTACCAATTGAATGGCATTCCAGACCAATTTTATTTTCATTTATCTTCTATCATGATTATCCCTGTTTACTACGATCAACAAAACGGAAGCAATGGATCTTTTCGGTTGTCGAAAAATTAATCAACCCGATATTTCCAAAAATGTTTCATCTAATTTACCTTTTACTGGAATCAATTTTTGACAGGGCAAATAATATAAATTATGAGTGCTCACTTAATTACAAAAAACGTTCCTTTTAAATCTTGGAACTGCAGTTTCAGTTCAACATTTATCGTCCCTTGATGAATGATGAATGTAGAACTCCGAGCTAATCGCACCAAGGTGGATAAACTGCAGTTTCATTTTTAGATCTTGTTCACCTCTCACCCTTAAAATATAAAATCAATCTTGGTCCGAACCAATTCGAGTCTCTACATCGATTCGATAATTAATCATATTATTTTCAATCCAAATTTAAAGAATGAAATTGCGCAATCTACAATTGTGCAAAAAAACAGTGTAACTGGTTTTGAGAGCAAAAATCATTAGCGAATATTATCAGCTAACCAAAAATTCAATTACAAATAACAATGGTTAAGAAGCAGAGAATACAAAATTGATATAAATTTGGGAACATTAATTACGACCTCAATGTTTCGACCTTTTACATAATTCCTTTTTAAACAATTTGTTTGAAAATGAAATCGTGAGAGGAAAAAAAAACCAAAAAGTTGAATAAATAAATAAAAATGAATGAATAAAAAACTAATTTGACCCGCAGAGTTTGCTGACGAAATTGGTAAATCCTTATCAGTACAGCACAACTCATTAAGCTGTACTGTACGCTATATTGCACGCGCGTTTAATTTGTGCGGGCAAGTACTAAAAACGTTCATAAATTTGAATGCTGTATATTCTATTAATTTATGATGAGCTCGAAATTGCCATGATCCGAAAGCTTTCTTGAGAACGACGTAATTATCGACTATGATCAGGTAGATTTTCTGAACGTGCAAAAAAAAAGGAAACAGTTAAACCAAAAATATGAACCCATCAAAAACATACTCCAACTATATTCAAATGCATGTATTAAAACAGTTAAATCCTTGTTTTCAATAAATAAATAAAATAATGAAAATTAAAACATTAAGTAGTGTAAATATTAAAATTTTAATGTACGATTAAAACTTTTTGTGTTGTAATTTCTAACTGGTTGAAAAATCACAAAGGATTTTCCTTTTACACAAAGGCTTACCCACTTGATCAATCCAATTATTGAGTGGGTGCGACCCAATAATGGTTAATACTTAATATATATAGCAATAAAAGATGATCCCGCGCGGGCGCAACTTTTTGCCACAAATTCTTTCAATACAGAAGTTGACCAGAGAGGGTTCAGTTTATATCGTAAGGTTATTAGTAAGGTTATCGTAAGACATACAGACATGCCTCGATGATTTCTATATATTGTCAGCAAAGTTTCAGCTATCAGAATTTAAGAGACCCAATTTACTAATAAAAAGTTAAATCTTCGGAGTCGAGTAATTGTAATAAAGTGGAATTGAAACATTCATTGAAATAAGAAATAAAAACGGTCCAAGTTTTCGATAATTAGCCAATCGACCTAGTTGGCATGCAAAAACTTTTTTAAGATGCGAGGCTTAGCAGTGAAAGTGTTGGTGATCGTGATTTTGAATCAGACAAGCGGGCAGGGACAAATTAGCACTTGCGATGATTGCATTATTCGCCGATGCTGCGCCAAGGGACAAGTTATGAACGAGAGTAACAAATGTGCGAACGCGGAATTGGTTAATGGATCTGTTATCGAGCTGCGACTTAACGAAGATCAATTGGTCGCCGAATTGAGACACCTTACAGATCTGCGCGACTTTTATCACGTGCTTGAAAATTCCAGTTGTTCGGGAAGAGTTAGGTAATTTTTTTTTTCAATTTATATTTTTACAAAATCGATCTTGCAGCATTGCAAAAACAACTCTTAAATTTTGGACGTTCTTTAAACGTTTTTTTAAACGAAATTATAATTTCAAAAATCGTCTTGAAGTAAAAGAACAAAGTCTTGTTTAAGACGTTCAAGTGTCTTACACTGAGACGTTTTGCAATCGAGACAAATTGGACAACTTTTTGAAAATCTCTTTCGAGAAATTTAATTCCTGTGTCTTAAATCAATTAAGACTTAATTAAGACACTAATATTACAATTTACGAAGTATGTTTTGAATCAAGACATACTTTGTATTTATAAAATTTTTTTTCAAGATAAACATCTTGAGTTACGACATCAGTATCTTTTTCAAAACGTTAACTATGTTAAATAAAAAATATTCGTGAAAAATGTAAAAAATGTTCTAAAAAAATTGTGGTAAATTGAAACACCAATGTCTTAATTTCAATCGTTTGTCTTGAGTTGAGACACTTCTGTCAATTGAAAACACCGTTGGCGGTCTGACAATTCTTTTTCACAGCGTATTAATTGCGCGTAGATATTTTCTAGAACCCAAATTGTATCCTGAAGACGTATTCGTGTTACAAAAAAACGCCAGTCTTGTGACAAAACTGACCGTTTACCCGCCGACGGATTATTGCTTGATCTGGACATCGACGCAAAACGCCACATCGGCGCTCGTCTGTCCGAAACTACCTGCATCAGAAGTGAAAAAGCACATCTACCCGATCGGGATCATCTTGTCGGCGATATGCTTATTCATCACGCTAATCATTTACATCGTAGTCGATGATTTGCGCAACTTGCCCGGCAAAATATTGATGCACTACATTGGGTGCTTGCTTCTGGCTTACGCCTCCTTGGCTCTTGTTAAATACGATCATAACTCTTTCATCCCTGCTTTTTCTTGTCTCACTTTAGGTAAATTGCTCTAACCATTTTTATATTTTTTAACAAAGCAAATTTATTTATTTATTTATTTTTTTTTTGCAAAATTACATCTTTTGTCACTGCAAAAATAAGCCACTCTCAATTAAGATTTTCCTTTTTTTAAAACATTTTGTAAATGTACATTTAAGTTGTTTTAAAAAACCGGCTTGAATTAAGATATTGATCAAGAATTTTAGTTTATCAATTTAAAACACGTCTAAACCACTTTTTGTATTGAATTTTCATTGGCACAAAATTCTTAGTGTTTTCATTTCACTTTAATTGAAAATATTTTCTTTAATTTAAGACGTTAATTTAGAAAACGAATTTATACTAGTTTTTGACTAATTTCAGGCTCGTCCAAGTGTCTTATATTAAGACTCTCGTTGCCCCTTATCAGATCTATATGTGATGTGTTTTGAAAATTTTCGAGAAATGGTTTATTAAGAGTTAAAATATCGACAGAAATGAAAAATTAAAAATTAAAAAATGTGAAAAGTATTGTTCAAAATGAATTCGCAAAGTTGAAACATACGTCACTGTTGAATGAAAAATAATATTTGAACAATAGAGTTAAATCAATAAACAAAAAGTATAACAAACATGAAACAAGTAAAGAAGTATAAAATTGTTGTTTATTTTTCAGCATTCATAATCCACTTTTCGTTCCTGGCGAGTTTCTTCTGGCTGAACGTCATGTGTTTTGATATTTGGTGGACCTTCGGGTGAGTGCAATTGAGAGTTTCAAACGATCGCTGAAATATTTAACCAAAAGCCCGGCTCCAAGAATCGAGTCGGCCGTCGAATTTTATGACCCGCGCTTTTTAAATATAAAACGCCATCAAATTTAATATCTTTTACGTGACAATATTTGTGTATCCACGCGCACGTCGTTCGGCTTCGAAATTGGATCTACGTTTACGATCGCGCCAATAAACTTTGCACGCGTTCCGATAGAATTGACCGAATATAAATTTAATGTACCTTTTTTTCCTAGTGTAACGAAAGAAAGAAAAAAAAGGCAAAAAAGGAAGTATTTATCGGCCGTCGTGACAATTCGCAAGAATGATCGTCCGTGCGTTTTCATTCGGCGTGATGTTGATCTCCACTTTAATTTAAATGTCGATAAGATTAATTGTTGATTTTTTTCCGTCTTGGCATTCAGTAGCAAAAATGTGTGCGCTTTTGAAATGTGCCTAATGCACTTTCAATAACAAGGGAAACAATTTTTAGCTGTTATTAAATTTCGCTCGGCTAATCATTACTTATTCAGGCCAACTCGACATTATTGTCGCGGTATCGTCCTGCGGAACGTTTTCGTTGCGACGAAAATCGATATTAAGCCGCCTCTGGCTGACCGCAACTTACACCGTTCTTAACTAGATTAATTGCATCATATTTTTACTCCGTCAAGTTCATTAAATGACGGAATTTAAATTGTCACGTTTAATTTTCATTCGATTTTAAAATACAAACACCTGTCTGCCGACTTGAAACCGTGCAATTTTGTGCAATTTTTCAAGCAATTTTTGCAGAGATATTTATTTCTTTTACATTTATTTTGATTCGTATTTGAATAGTACGAGTAAATGTGACATCTGGCTCATTGTGACACAGTTCATTTCAATGAATCATTTTTCAATTAATAAAACTGTCACAAAAAATTTTGCTAATGAAAATTGATGGCGTATGTACAGAATCTTGTTTGTCTATTATCAAGCAATCATTCGATCAAAATTTTAATTGAAAACAAACAAGTACAGATAAATGATTTGTGTTACGAAAAAGTTTGTTGGCAAAACTTCAAACACTGTAAAAACAAGTGTCTTAGTTTAAGATAGTTTTTGTAGCTAAACTGTTTTCAAGTAGTTTCAAGAAAACTTGCACATTATAAAATTAGAGTCCTCTAATTTAAAGATTTTCTTTAAAGATGTTGTAAGCAAACTTTTGTTTAGTTTAAAACATTTTTTTGTGAATTTTAATAGACGTTTCTGTACATTATAAAAGTAACGTGAACATTCTTCTTTGTCAACTTTTAACTGATAATTTCAGTTAAAAATTTGTTTCATGTAAAAAAAGCATTACAAAATTACGTTACAACAAAAGACAGAAACTTGTTGCGAAATTCTGAAATACCATTTGTTTAAAATTTTACCAGTGAAAACGGGAAAAGTGAATATAAGACGAAAGTTGTGGGTTCCCGCGTCGGCGGTTTCTCATAATAATGAACCCAAATTTACTAATTACTTTATTGAACTGTTACGACAATGCCCCATATCACACGTACAATCAATTACTCCAACTCTAACAGCCGTGGCGAGCTCCGAATTTGCAATTTCCAACTCAGTTAATACAATCATACGTTATCTGCAACCGTTTTCTCACAAAAGCTTTTTAAAAGACTTTTGTGTTTTTGAAAAGACGCATTTAGAAAATGACTACTCAAAGACACAAAAAAGTGTCTAGACCATTGGAAAAAAAATTTCTTAATATGAAATGTCTAAAATATTTTTGATTAAGATATTATCTTAATTTAAGTCTTTATTGAAAACAATTTTCAAAGATGTCTAAAAAAAGTATTTTATTTAACACGTTTTTTTAATGATTAACAAATCTACTAAAAAGAAAATATTTAAACTTGAGACACTTTGTTTTTGCGGTATCGTCGAGATGACTTTAACACTAACCAGTAAAAAAAGTGGACAATAATTTCCAACACCTTCCGAACTTTGTTTATTTTGAAATAGATATTGATATATAGGAAGAGTCTCTCAGTGTATCTCTTTTTGAATTTGCTATAAATCTCCCGGTGTTGAAATGAAGCTGAGAACGCGGCTCGTCGAAGAACGATAGCCAATTTCCGGTACAGGGGCAACTTGATCTTCTATAATGAACGAAATTAAATTTAGATGCTCGTTTTCGAAACAACTTTTTCCTGTCATTACAACATAAACTCGAGCAAATTAATTAATTGTTTACATTCACGCCGGGGAATTCACCGAGATATTAAACGTGTTTTAATTTCTCTCTTTTTTTTTTACTTTTTCAATCTTTTTGATACATGATGCTTTTTTATGATTAGCCGATCTTTAAGAATAATTAAAAAAGAGTGCATGGGAGAGACAACAAGTTGTAAAAAAAAAAAACAAATATTGTTGCGTGAAATTTAATAGAATTAATTGGAGTTTGTTCAATTCAACTAATTATCCGATAGTGTTTGTGTTCATACTCTAGATAAAAGTTGAAGGTGTGGTGTTGGCAGACTCTTTTTCGATACAAATTAATGGGTTTGCAATTTATTTTAATCTACTATTTCCAAATTACATTTTCACATTACATCTTACATTAATTGTAACTAAAGATAATTAAATTTTTTTAATCAAATGAACCTGTACTGATTTTTCTCTTTTTGTTTGTTGTTTCTTTAGTTGCACCGTTGACAGTATAAAATGCACTTTTCTTCCTCGCGCGATCTTCCTAATATTTCATTTCATATTCAACATATATATATACACACAAGTAGACGAAACATGCAAAACGTTTTGTGTGCATAAGAAAAAAAAATGGTATTACAAGTAACAAAAAGTTAACTCAACTGTAGAAGGTATGCGGACCGTTTTGCTCTAAAAAGTAAAATAAATTAGAAGGGATGAGAGAACCCATTTGAAAAAAAGGGAATGGAATTAAATTTCCCAAAAATGTCGATTTTAATCAACCTCTGCAGTTGACAGACGTAGAAGTTGGATTTTTATTTTTATATGAAACGAAAGCCGGTAAAGGCAACTTTTTTAATTTGCATAATAAACGGAAAACGAAAATCTGTGAATTTTAGCGGAAACAAATGTGTTAGCGGCGGATGAGATGTTGTTTTTTGTTTTCGCACACACCATTGTTTCCGATTTTATTATTTTTGTTCACTGTGAACAAAAAAAAATATATCAACGCGGTAAAACAAGAAGTGTGAACATTAATTTTCATTTTTGTTTGTGTCTTGGTTCAATGGAAAAAAAATCCAAATGATACATAAATGTTTTTTTTTTATAAAATATAAGTTGAAGAGAAATAATAAGACGAATAATAATGTGGAACGAATTAGGAAGGACAAATATAAGAATGATATTTTTCTTGGTTGCAAGCTTGCAAAAAGCGAAGATTAAAGCCCCAAATCAAGTGGTGAGTGGGTGGGTAAAGGCATTAATATTAGTAGGAATGTATAATCGTTTGTCATAATTTGGCCTCTTGTAGTTACACTATTCTGTGTGAATGTGTAGACCAACTATATTTATCTGCACGAAAACTCATCATCGTTGGAAAGTAGAATTCGTCTGATGCCCGGAAACAAGCGTAAATCAAATCCCAGATGTTGATTAGATCTCCCTCTGTCTCATTAAACCTGCATGAATTATCAAATCAAAAAAAAAATAAAACTCCCAAAAAAAACTCAATTTAATAAAAAAGATAGAATCTGATGAATGCGAATGCAATTGGTAACAAAATGGTGCGTGTTTTTCAGTGGATTCCGATCATTGCAAGGCAGTGTAAAGCAACGTGAGAGGAAAAAATTTATCATGTATTCGATCTACGCTTGGGGTTGCGCTTCACTTTTAACTGGAGTATGCATCATCATGGATCTGGTGCCGGACATCCCGAAGAATTTTATCAAACCGGAATTTGGTTCTAGCAGCTGTTGGTTCACGAGTTAGTATGAAACTATTAATTTATTGATTAATTGTTTGAAAATTGATAAATAAATTTAAATACAAAAATATACATCTTACATATAATCATCCTTAGAAAAAAATGGTCGTTTATATATTTTTATTAATTTATTTTCTTAATATATAAATAGATATTATAAACAAACTTTTATCATGTTTTTAAACTTTTATAAAAAGTGATAAATTTTTTCTAAAAAAAAAAAATCAGTCAAGTTGTTAGATTGACAGTTTTGGTATTTCGATATGTCTGGACGTGCAAACTCCAGTACATACTACTAATGTTAAATCTTCTTATAAAAACGTTTTCAAACCTTCTTGTTTTTATTGCAGCGGAAAAAGCAAAAGCGATCTATTTTTACGGACCGATGGGTGTCACCGTGTTGTGCAACATTTATTTGTTCATATCAACGGCGATGAAAATTGTGCAGCATAAAAAAGATACCGCGCACCATCTGAAGGGCAGCGAGAGCCGCAGGCACGACGATAACAAACAGTGGTTAGTTTTTTTTTTTTACAAAAAAAAGTACATTTCACTTTAGAAAAAATAAAATTGAGATTTTAACCTTTTGATTGTTTTCCAAAAGTGTTATTTTTAATTCTTGGAACATTGAAAACGAACAAACGTTTGGGATGTTTGTTCATATTTATTTGTACAATGGATTTTGGCCTGTCGATTTGTTTATCAGCGCGCTCTTCGAGGACTAATAAACGCGGAGAGTGCTCGTTGATGTATTTAATAGGCTCTCGATTTCACGTTGCTTCGAAATAGAAATTTGGCCTCTTAAACACGCGAGATTGTATAAAAGTTTTGTCATCTTCCGTTTTATGACTCGTTTGATGAGTTTCATAATGTAGCTTAAGACGAGAGGAGAGCTCATAAGATCAAATCTTTCTTTGACCCTTTATTCGGCCAGGCGAAAATACTGACGTAAACATGCTATGAAATTAAGTATCAAAGTTTTTATTGTGATCAAATTTACATTTAAATAAAATTAACTTTTCATAAGTTAGTTCGGTATAAAACATTTAACAATTTTTAAATTCGTCTCTTAAGTAACATGTCACTCTTCGAGAATGCGCATGCGCAGTCTGTTGGACCACGAAAGAGTTTCCGGTTCCAAAAAGTTGCAACAAGAGAGAGTTATGAATTTAATTTTGATTTTGTTTTTGATTTTATAAATAAATTTTTCTATACGGTTTTGTTGTTTCTTCTCTTGGACGTTTTACAATAACAAATTGGTCTGCTAAACAGTCGATGTTTATTTAAATGCGGATTTTCAGTTAAATGTAAATGTTATGAAAAACAACTATGAAAAACTGTAAAGTTAGAATAATAATGTTAAAATTATTTATATTCAGATAGGACAAATATTTATGATTTTATTAAAAAATTAACTGTGCCTGAAAATTAATCACCTGAACTAATAAAAATAACAGTTGAATTTTTGTTTCTTTTTCAGGTTCAACCTTTACTTAAAACTGTTTATTGTGATGGGGATAAACTGGTCGATGGAAATAATTTCCTGGTTATTCGACACTCTGCCTGACTGGGTCTGGTATATCACCGACCTGACCAACACCCTTCAGGGTGTCATTATCTTTATCATCTTCGTCTGGAAGGATAAAATCAAACGGCTGCTGCTGAAACGTCTGGGCTGTCAGGAGCGCAACTTCGCCTCTCGAAACTCAACGAGGAGCGCGTACCACAGCTCGGCTTCTCGCACTTGCACCACGTCCTTTCCGATGCAAGAGAAAACACCTGTTGTCATCGACCCATCGTTTCGTACCAAGTCATCAAGCGTCGAACAAACCGAATGCAACTGACATATACAATCTACGACAGTTTAAAATTTTTTTTTCGCTGTTTTTTTTTTAATTTTCAAATTTTTTTATGTAGAAGAACATATCAATCTAATCAATTATGACTTTGAAGTCTCAAACAAGTTGGGATGAAAATTAAATTACAATTTTAAACTTTGTTACAAAATTGGCGCATTTGGAATTTCTGAGCGAACCGTCTTTTTACATTTTCATGAGACAAGACACAAGGTGGCATAAAAATGGGACATTTTTCGCGCTACGAAATTTTGTAAATTGCATCTCCCGTAGGATCGCGTGTGTATGTCATAAAACATGGATTATCATTTTGCAAACTATGTAAATAACGCATTTGCCTTTGTCTTATCTTTCGTAGATTGTGTGACTGTATATGATTGTCTTTGACACTTGACTTGTTCGAAACGAATGCGAATTTTAAACATGATTTGCATTTTTAATTAATTGATAAGGAATTAAACAAAATTTAGGTGTCTAAACGATTTATAGCTTTTCGCTAAGTCTTTTTTATAAATGTAAAGCGACATTTTCAAATGCATAATACTCGTGGAATCACAACGCCAAACTGTGATTTATGATTCTCGAACAACGAAAACTCCTGTGGCATGTATATCGTCCAGCCCTTCGCTGGTTCGGGAAATAACTCGATTATCTGTACATAAAAATCCTGAGCTCGTTTTTTTTCCACATTTTTACGCGAACATTAGGTTTTTCATATATAATTTTTAGCGATGTATATGAAGTGCGAATCTCTCCGAAACTTTTTGCAGAAAACGAAATGACCGTAACATTTTTTGCATCCTTGCAAATATTTAATCCTACATAGAAAAAAGCATAACTGATGACAAATCGCTAATCTGTATTATTTTCCAATGGCAGTATTTGATCTTCAAGTTTCATGCACAATGTATTATTTTTATGAACGGTTTTATTTTAAATATGTATTGTTATATTTTTTTACAGATTTATTTTGTACAAAAGTATTTTTATCTCATAAAGTATCTGTAGAATGAATTTTGCTAACTATTCATTCAAGTAAAATAAACTTTTAAATGCTATTCGAATTGCTTTTAAAAAACGTTAAATAAACGATAATGAATAAAATAGATAAAAAATGTTGGATTCAAAATGTTGAAATTTCAATGAAAAAAAAAATTTTTTAAGTCACATACATCATTTGAGAAAAAATATGACATTTTGGAGCCTTAAAAAGATGTACTGTATGATGAATGGAAGAATCTATTTTTGTCAAGAGCAAAAGAGATATTTTCAAAAAAGTTAAAGTTCAGTACACACAAAATAGTAGTACAAATATAGACTTGTTCATGTTTTTTCTCAGCTGTTAACGATTAAAAGGGAGAACAGTATCTAGTCAAATCGATTATAAGTGTTAATAAAATCTGCGTTAATTATTACATTTGTTCAGTACTTCATCGAATGATAATATTTTATTTCAGCTTTTCACAGTCAAAAGTTTTGTTCAGAGGAAAATTTAATTTAAGCAATTGAATCGACTTGTAATAACTAACAAAACAAAAGAACTAGTCAAAGTGCGCATAATATTGATATTAAATTTTCATACGCAAGTGAAAATACAGTCGTCAGAAACAGTCGTTCAATCGATTAAATTTACTTTTCCGATCTCCATTGTCAAGCATGTTGAAAACTTTTTTATATTCGAGATGAAAACCTAAAGATGAAATGTACTTATGGACAAATAAAAACCTACTATTTATAATCCCCGAGTCTACTTTATCGCAAAGCCTGATCGATGGTGTTTTAGAAATTAGCAACAATAAATCAAGTCAAACTAAAAATTGAAATACATATATTTGTGATCAATTATATTTACGTAGAAAATACAATAGTAAAGTGACAGTTGACATCGCAGCGTCTTATAACGTTAAAAAACAAAAGTTATCGGTTCTTTTTTTGTACATGAAAGATGCGAATCTCACGTAATGTTTAGAGAACTATCACCCGATGAACTCATTGACTCTAAATGAGTGTAAGATTATAAACGAAAAGCAACGCAGTTTAATACTAATTTCATTCCCGTGAAAAGAGTCATGATTACTCGTCAGAAAAATGTATGCGACGACCCAGTTATTGATACGTGACTGACCGAACGTTTGAACTGTTCATTAATTATACGCAGCTCAAAAGAAACCGCTGAGATAATTCGCTGATCTTCGTTCGCCCCCGTAACTGGTTTTCTCATGTGTAGGATAACCGGTTAGATCCGATTGATCAACAACGACAGCCAACTAGCTTGACTGACATTGTTGTTGTAACGCGTGTTCTCCTAGTTATACTGATATAACTGAATCTTAATCTTGAATTCGTACGGTTCTGAACTGGATAGTTCTGGTTAATCAAACGAAAGCTATTCGCGAACTGAGATTAGCTTTCAACGAGAAATCACAAACATGTCTTCGCGATCGACCCCCATGCCGTCGCCATCCTCCAGATTAGAAAAGTTCAGATAGTGAGTGGGCCGATGCACTTCGTGATAAAACTCTTTCGGACTTGCCAACTGGAGCTCGTATTTCATCGTCGGGTCGTGCTTCACACCTACAAATTCAATTTAAATTACAATCAATAAACACACGCTCAAGCCAATTTGCATCCATGATTTAATATCAAAAACAATTTAATATCAAACTCCGTACCCATGAAATTGTAATTCCAAGATCCCTGGTTGGGCACCATGAAGAATCCATAAAATCTATCAGATAAAAGCATTTGCACTTTCTCGTAATGGCTTGGAAGGTAGCCTTTGGGATTGTTTCCTCTATCCGTGTTCATCTTGCCCCATTCAAAACCACTGTAAAAAAGAATAAAACATGATACAACTTGAAACAAAACGAAAAAAAAAACAAGACTTGAAAGTTAAGAATTGGAAGTAATGTGAAATCACAAACCTTGGGGTCAGTTTGTAAGCCGTTAAAGAGCAAGAACCAGGAGTGAAACTGCAAGTTATGACAATAGTTTTCTCGCCGTCCCAAATTGGATTTTCGGCCATGATTTTGGCGTGAGTGGTGATGTCCTGTGGTGACAGTTGTGGCAACTCGTTGGGCTGCGTGTGAATCCAGCCGAGTGGCTCCATCTCTTTGAGATACTGATGACTGGGCAGAGCACTGGGCAGATGTACCGTCTGGTGGGTGCCCCACTGGGGGACCATCACGATGCACCTGATCTCCTTGACCTGCGGGTTGTCCGGCGGACTCACGCCGTACAGATACCCGGCGATCTGTGCCCGCAGATCTGAAATCATTACAAACTTCTTGAGGACATTTTTGGGTAGGATATAAGTATAACCAGTTTCCTTGATGTCGTCGGAGGAAACGTAGATGTGATTGGTCCGCAGGTACAGGTTCGTTGCTGAGATCGCTCTGACGCGCCACTCGGTTTTCGAGCTGAAGGTCTGCGTCTCGTAATTAGAAGTGGTCGCGGTGATGATTTCGTCGCCGTGTTTGTTGACCGTCCGCGTGGTCGTTGCTGTGAGTTGTGACTGTTCCTTCGTCTGTTTCTCGATCTCGGCGATCTGTTGGCGCTGCGCGGAAGGCGCGCTAATCTCCATCCCGAGGATGATATCTCGGATCTCAGACTGCGTGAGGGACGCGACGTTGACGTTGTTCTTTTTGCCATAATCGGCAAGGATGAGATCCTTCAGTTGAACCTCGACCTTGATCCATTCGTCGTCGGTGAGAGAAGGCCAGATGTGATGAGGCTCGGTGATGGTCGTCTTGTCTGGCTTTAGTACCACTTTTGTTCGTTCCGTGTTGACATGCAGAGCTCGCAGGATGAGGATCAATCTGGAGAATGCTGTGTAGGACGAAATTGTCTTCAACCAGTCGTCGTACAAATTGAACAGAACCATCTGGGGCTCGGTGGCCTTGAGAATCAGGTCGCCGAACTTCTCCACCTTCAAACAGGCTTGGAAGGGCAGTTGCAGCTCCGAACCTAAAATTAAACGAATGAAATTTAATTTCATAAGTCACCCTGTGTTTAATAATTAAGAATCAAATTGCGAAACTGACCTTTGATCACAATATTGGGGAAATCTAAAAGATGGACCTCAAGAGGATCCAACATTCCTTTTCGCGTCACGATGATTTGTTTCGGTTGCTCTTCGACAGGCAGCGACCGAATGAGCGCGGCAACTTCCTCAGCGGTTTTCCACTTGGCCAACTGTCCGAGACGTTTCTGGCCGGCCCAGACGGACGTGTGGATGATCTTGAGGAACAGCTGGCCAGTTCTTGGATTGAAAATAAAGATGGCGCCATTGATCGGTTTGGTGGTCAAGTTACCCTCGAAGGTTTTATGAATGGTCACACGGTAGACGTTTGTGTCGTCGACGAACCAGATGATCTGATTGGAGAACAACTCGCCGTAGTTTTGCGACGAGAGGTAGGGTTCGGTAGGTTCAGACGAGTAAAGTTGCAGAGCTTTGCGAATACGCTCTCTGAGTACGTACAAGGCGGGGTTCGCTTTCATGATCTTGGCCATTGCCTGCTGGATGAGCGGTTTGCATCCAGGGAACCAGTTGCCGTAAGCCGAGTGCAAATTGTAAGCGAGATCTATGGCTATTAAAAGTCCCGTCGGTGACGGATAGATGGACATGTTGTCGGTGGTGTAATCAAGGAACTTGGCACGAGCATAACGCTCGATGTCGTGAGAATCGTAGTCGCCCCATCGGAGCTGCACGTCGATCCAGTACTTCTGTGTCGTCGTGCTGTCCATCTGATCCTTTGAGTCTGCCAGGAGTGACGCCCGCGAGACGTTCCATTTGTACGCAGAGAAGAGCAAAATATCCGCACAAGAGGAATTCATCTTGTAGGATTTACGAGGATGGATGGTTTCTTTCTGCACAGTGTCGATCTCAAGAGCGTCGAGCTCCTGATCGAACACCTGGCAGAGATCCATCACGATCGATTCGTGAACTTTTTGCCACAAGTGAGCTCTGAAGATTTGAATCAGAGAGATTTTCAGAGTGGGAATTTTGCCGTGCATGAAGATACCTGCGGAACAATTAAATTAAAATAAATTAATTTTACGAATATATCAAAATTTGAATGTTTCATTTATTTTCAACTTGCCTGTAAGATCAAGCTGGACCTGGAAACCGACATACACGTTAGCACGATTGATCGTCGGAGACCACCAGAGTGTGAATCGTCTGTTGGGGATCTGGTTCAAACCGGATCTCTGGGCGTTGGTCAACTTCTTGTACTTCATCGACTCCTCGAAGCCCGAAGCTTTCTCCCAGAAGAGACCCTCCCAAGTTGGGAAGTACGTTCCCTTGAACAGGGTGTGCTCCAAGATGCCCTCGACTCCGCCCAAACTCTGAATCATGTCGGTACGATAATTGTTCAAGTTCCAGAGTTTGCCGTCGTGACGCTGGTGCGTCCACCAGAAAGGATTCTGTTTGAGCACTTGGTATTGTTTGAACTCCGTTCGGATCCTCCAGCCTTTGTCATAAGCGAGGGTGTGTCTGTCTTTCTGGAAAAGCGTGTTGATCCTCGGGATACCGCGGTCCCAGCTGTCGTCAAGGTCTTCCAACGTTAAACGACGATTCTGCGCACTGGCTTCTTGTCGTTTAAGCGCGTACTCTGCCCAGACACGTTGGGAGTCCATAAACTCCGACTCCCAGGGCAGGATGTAACGGTACAAATTCGGGATGAGTTGGTCCTCGTCGTGGCTCATACCCGAGCGGAAATGTGTGATTCCGACGTCAGTCTGCTTGGACCATCGGAGATCGGACTGTGGGATCAGCACGTGGCCCATGGACAACATGCCGAGACCGCCGAGTTCTTTTGGTGTGTAGAAGACCACCGGCGGGAAACGTGAGGGCATCTTTGAATTCAACCCGATCTTGATACGAGTTTGGATTTTGTTCTCACATTTCACGAGCAATTCTAACAACTCCTGGGTGTTGGTCACTGCCTCGCGGAAGTAAGTCATGAGACCGATCAGGGCGGTGTTCCACTTGTTGACGATCTTGGTGAAGGTGGTGGAACCCGAGGCCATGAGGATTTGGCGCACTCTGTTGTGGAATCTACAGGAAAAAAAACAATAATTTAATTATTATTTCTAACAATAATCGTTGAATCATTTAGTAATTATTTAAACAATTGTGTGGTGATTTGCAATAATCAATTACATAAGACTTTTTTTCACCTTTGTAAACTCTCATCGTCGACCCTCAAGAAACACTGCGACGTTCTCTCTTTGGTGACCTCGTTCTGCAGATTCCAAACGCCCTTCTTGCTGGTAGATTCCTCCTGGATCATCCGACATTTTGGTAGGATCCTGCACTCGAATCCACACATATTGAACAACAAATTCGGGTTGTCTTTGCTGTAAACGCTGACGAAACTGTTCTCCCACTGGATAGTTGTGGTCGACCGAGGCAATCGGTTTTTGATATCCCAAAAGACAGCTCTGCCAAGGTTCACGTCGTGTTTCATCAGTCGCATCCTCGCGTCTCTCGGCCAGCACTTTTTGTTATTATAGCCAACGATGTTCTCGTTGTTTGGATCAGGGTGCTCAGTCAAGTACCTCTGAATCAAGTCTCTAGCCTCCTCGGCGGAGAACCTCAGGAACAGATGGATCCTGTCTACGTATCTGCAGTACAACCTGATAGGATGGGCTGTTTCTGTCTCGACATTTTGGAACGTGAGGAAGTCGTTGGGCATCTGCGGGGGCCCGGCCATCTCGCTCGCTCTCTGCAACCCCAACACCAGAAGATCCAACACGAGGCCATAATATTGGGCGATAAACGATGCGAACTGCAGTCCTCGAATGATACCGTAACTGTTTGTGTGGTTCATGTCTTTGTAATTTATCACCACGTTGTTCTTGGCGGTCATGTAATCGGCGATGTTGTGATCAACGATCAACCTCAGCAGTCTGTTGAGGAGCGTAAGATCGATCTTCTCATACAGTTTCTCGAATTTGGACTCGAGCAGGACGTTGCACTCGCCTTCGCTCACATCCCAGACGTCTTGCAGGTTGTTGATGCCCTGACACCACTTGTACACCAACAGGGGAGGCGGCTCGCTGTCCGAAGGTTTCACCCAGGGTGGGAAAAGTCGTCGCTTGTCGGCCTCATACCAGAGATACTGGTCGAGATACGCGTCCGTGATCTTCTCTAGGGGCTCGACTTCGTAAACTGGGATCAAGTGACTGTAAAGGTCCATGAACTCGATCTGGACTTCCTTGAACTGGCGCTGTGTCAGCAGATGACGTTTGATACGAGAAAGTGCCTCGTGGGGATTGTCATAGGCCTGTTCAATCAGACCCAGTTCCTCTCTCTGGCTCTGATTCAGTCGAGATTTCACGCTGTAGGCTTCCTTCAGTCGCTCAAGCGCGAGGATCAGAAGTTTGGTGTCGTGCTTGTAAGAGAGCGGCGGGAAGGGGATCGGAGCAAACCGTCGAGACTCAAGCCAATGAACGGTCGTCGTGTAGATCGCCACTGCCTCCTCGGGCGAGATGTACGGGCCGTCCTTCAGGTAATTGTGTTGACGCTCCTGCTCGGCTTTCAAGTAGAGACGAGTCAGACGACCGAGGTTCTTCTTGCAGACAGTTTTGTCCACCGTTGCACCGCGACGAATACGCTCGCGGTTGTAGTGAGCCGTGTTTGTCCACCAGTCTGCCTTCATCTTCACATAACGAAGGATCATGTTCTCTGAAATAGAATTTTTTGTTCAAGTGTTTTGTTATATTTTCTTTAATTCTATTCTTATTTCAAACTGACCAATTGGGATGGGCAACCCTGGAACTTTCCAAGGGATGTTGGCTTTCCAGGATCTCCAAGCTTCACTGAGATGCTGCAAGATCGTCCTGGCTTTGTTCTGTTTGATACCTTCGGGCATCATATCAACGATGTCATGCATCACCGACGCACGAAGCTCAAGATCGAAGTGGGACTCCACTCTCTGTTTGGTGACAGTTTTGGCGACGCCCTTCGAGTGACGACCCTCGAATTGTCGGGAGAGCAGATTGCCGAGCCATCGTTCCAGCAGAGGCGTTATGCCGCGCATGAAGAAAAGCCACACCCGCCAACCTGGCGCCCAGAAACCACAACCTGGACCTTTTCCTACTGGACCCTTTAGTTTTGCAACATAACATTTTAATATGCAATTACATGTTTAATAGTAACTGTTAACATTTACTTTTACTTGATTAAACAATAATTGCTTACGGTATTGAAACGATAGTAGATCAGATGTTTCAGATCTTTGCACATCCGTATCTGTCGCATGAGTTTGTACTTGTATCGGTACATGCCCGTTAGTTGACCAACGTGAGCAAAGATGTACTGAAGACCGTCGGCAAGTTGGAAAGCATCGACGTTGTTGAGACGGTACTGGACGTGAGAATCGATGATCAACTTGGTCAAGCGAAGAATTTCACGGCACAAGTGGAAGGCTAAAAATTAAACTATCTATTAGCCCACATAGTAACTATGAACAATTCAATATTTTGCATGAACAAATTTCCCCCAAAACTTATTTAAATACATTGGTTGAATTTATTTTTGTTTTTCGTTCTCTCACCATTTCCAAACCGTGACTTCTTTCTTTCCTTTGTCGTCAATGTTTTGACAGGTTTCAAGTTGAAATTATAATCCAGATGCAGGTAGTTGAGATTTTTGCGATGAATCAACAAGTTGAGCATGTTGTAACCCTGACGACACACCTGCAGACCTGCCTCCACCCAGTCGATTGTCGTGGTTTGGAAGAATTTCGTCGCTTTGAAAGACCTGAACAGGTATCTCTTTTTTTGTGGTTTCGGGTGACGATGTTTCAGTGCATTCAACACGAAATATTTCAGCAGCTTCTGATAGCTGACTCGAACTTTGACCGGTTGACCTGGAGGACAATGTTCCTGGTACCAGGCTTTCACTAAAGGTATATCTATCGCTCGACGAGTGCGACCTGATCGTGTGTTGAAAGGCCTGGGCGCCCATAAAAGTGCGATCCCATTCGCCGTATTGTCTGTGTAGAGAGGAGTCTCTGGCAAAAATGGTTGTACACTTTCAGACAATGTGAATTCCTCGTCGTCATCAATCACTGGTTCCACGGTCTAAAATTGGAAAAAAATGAAAATTAATTAGTGGAAAGGGAAGAAATAATTGAAACCATTATTTGAATAAATTATTTTAAGAATTAAGAAGATTATTTCAAAGTGTTGTCATTTAGGAAATAGTATCAGGTAAATCACTCTGATACATGGCAAAAATGACTGTTGATCTTCGAGTAAAGATAGTCTACGTATTTCATAATGAGAAACACTAGAATCCTGATTTACTCGAGAACGTTGATGCAGCAAATCAAGTTACCTTTAAGGTGTTTCTATGCGAGATAGGATTGATGAGAGGGTCGAAATAAAACGCTGGCAAGTCTGGGTCCTCGGTTTTGATGTACACTACGTTCGGAGCATGGTACCTGAAAAGAAATATAAATCCAATATCTTAAACTAATGAAAATTTGATTATTTGAAGAATTGTTGGTTTGAAAAGTTATTGTAGGTAGTTTCAGCAGTTTCTTTTCTGTCTTGAAGAAAAGTTCCGGATATCTTCCACCAATGCTTTACCACACTGCTAGTAAGATTGTACTGATCTCAAAGTGAAATCTCAAAACAAGTGTGGAACAATTCAAGTTGTGCTTTTTTTCATTTTTAAAAATTTTAACTTACCAAGACAAGTGTACGTAGTGAGGCATGTTGTTGTACAAGTAGGGAAAAGCGATTCTGTATTCCGTACGGATCGGTTGTCGAATGATAATTTTGTTGATATCATTGAACTCGTTCCAGTCTTCATCAGCTGTATTCGAATCCTTCACCAACGGTTCAAATTTCGGTCCACCGGGAATCGCCATATTCAATGCCTTAGCAGTAAAGAAGGATTTGGTATCAAAGAGATAAAAATAATTCTGGTCAACCAAATCAGTCAGAAGCTGATTTGCTAGTCGGTACAAAGTCGCCATCTGGGGTAAAGACAGATTCCATTTTCTGTACGTCGGTCCATTGACGTGTCTGTAACAAGAAAATCATCTCAACTATAAAATTTAGATTGAATTTTTAGTATTCATAGAACTCAAAAATTCTATTGACTTTAATTTTTGTTCAATATTAATTTAGAAAGAAATCAATTGGTTTGGGAAACGAACTTTAATCCAACGAGTGGTTTGTGATCATAGAACCATGATGCAACTGGCTCATCGTCCTCAGGATCAAGTTCAATCTGGATAGCTTCCAAGGGTTCCACGTCGAGGACGTTGTCAGCATAATCCAACGGAGGTTCTTCGTCATCGAATGGTGGGAATCTCATACGTTTGAAGTGCCTTCTGTCACGTTTCTCACGTCTCATCATAATCCACATTGTCCTGAAAAAAAAATTTGTAAATTGTTGTTTCAATTTTTAATTCGACTAGAAACTTAATCATCCAAATTAAAATTAAAATGTTTTAAAATTTGATATTTTAAAATTATACCAACCCCCACTGTGCAATATATACGGGTTCAATAACCCATGGAATCTCGTTGACAAACGTGATTGCTCCTGTGATATGGTACAAGACTTTTACGTCTCGTATCTGTTCCCAAGGCATCGGCATGTTTTCCAATAACTTCATTACCGCGTGCGGCATGTATTTCAGAGACCTATAAAATGGTTAAAATTCATAGTTTTGAAAATCCATCACATTTTTAGAACACTGACGATAACAACAATGATTGTTTACCCTAGATAGACACGTTTGTCGTGTCTATATTTACGACTGCTCATGTCACCATGATCTCTGATGATTTTCCGAATATGCTCCGGTGGCATGTCCTCTTTCTGTGCATCCACAAAGCCAAACTTTCTCTTCTCAGCGAAACGTTTTGATTGTAATTGTTGCCATTTTTGCGCTGAAACAGTATCAAAATTGTCGTTTAACAACTCATCAACTTATTTTTAAACCTATTTATTAATTTTCTTTCATTTGTTTTGATATTCTCAGTATAGCGTTTGATCCAAGCGCGACACTTCAAAAGTTCATCTCGGACAAACTAGTGACAGTGCCACACTTGTCAGCCCACATAACAGCTGATTTCAGGACCCCTACGCGATTCATCATTGAAAAATTGTAAAATACTTTATAAAATAAAGTAAAATAGTCAAAATAATTTTTTAATCTTATTCTTAATTTAGCTAATCATAAATAAATATTACCTTTTTCCTGAAGTTTATCCTCGGACATAATTTCAGGCTGTTTTGGAGTCTGAGGCAACGGCGGCCCTCCGGACATGGCGTGTAGGTGAGCCGCATGTTGGGCAGCCTGAGCGTGAGCTGCTGCTTGGACATGAGCAGCTTGGGCAGCTGCTAGCTGCGCCTGTGCCTGTGCCTGAGCGTGGACCTGCTGCTGCGCCATCATCGCGGCCCAAGAATTGGGCCAGTACGGTGGCAGCGACATCTTGTTTTTTTTCTGTAAAAAATAAATTTAATTATAACAAAATTTAATTTAAAATTCAAAATTATAAATAAATTATTATTAATTTGTTTAAACCAACGAGTTTCAATTGTAATTAATAAGTTTAAAATTCAAATATAGTTGTTTTCAATAGTAAACAACATGTTTGTTTTTCTAGAATCGAGTCGTGTAAATTTGCTAAACTTCCAAAACCTAACCTAAAAATTTCGATAGCAACAATTGCTCTCCAGATTAGTTAACGTAAATGAATTCAAGTATAAGAAAGTTAATCTCCAAACACTACTTTGTTTTTAAAGGTTCTTTTTGATTTGTTTGGTTCGTTTTTTATGTTCATCGTGTATTCAAGAAGTAACGGCGATGCTTGGCATTGTAACCGGGGACAATGCTCACACACGAATTGACTCCGACTTTTTTCTATTTTCAATGTTCGTACTTTTACAGAATTATGAAAAAATATAAATAAGTGCCCATGTTGATTAAATTTACGACTTACTTATGGCTCGGTTTGGTTTTTTATTACGATCATTTTATATGAAATAAAACGCAAAACACAAGTGCCGCCGAACACACACTCTCACTATGCCAACCGAAATAGGTTAGGTTATGGTTACCTACCTTGCCGACAGAGTTTGATCACGGTAGCGCTGTAATGTATGGAGGGTTGGGATTTGGAATTGAAAGTTGACATTGATTTTGAGAGGTCGATTATAAACAATTTTGTGAGTATCATAATCGTTAATGCAAGTTTGAATCATTTCTGCGTTAAATAATGTTTCATTGTTTCATTCATTTTTGTGATCTCGAATGAAAATAAACGTTAGGTAGTCTGATGATGCACACTACAATTTGTTTACGATTTTTGTTTCCAGTTTTTTTTTAGACAGGTCGCTGTTCCGTTTGATAGCTATTGATAATGATTCCTTATCATATTTTTCTTCGCTGTTGTAGTTCGATCAATATTTTACTTACACAGATAGAGTACCGCAGATAATTTTTTTTTTTCATTTATATAACCTCATTTTCAAATTACTTTTTTATCTGCAAAATAAAAAAACGACATTTTTTTATTCAAAATTTTTTTTTCATCTCAATTGAGATAAATTAAAGACAGATGTACAATTTTATTTTCATTTGTATACAAAAAATTTTTAGTCAAGTTAATTTGTAAACAAAATTTGTTTTTGTTTTCAGAATTTGGCTTTGCTTCTTTAACGATGTCACAATCATCGGACGTTATTCTCAGTTACTACGACTCTCTCATACGTCAGAAAGACATCGAACTTCTGGAAGGTCCATGCTGGATAAACGACAACATCATAGGTTTTTATTTCGAGTACCTTAACATGCAAAAAGTCAAAGACAGCGATTGCAGCGAGAGCGTACTGTTTGTCAGCCCCGAGGTGACGCAGCTCGTGAAGTTGAGCTTCGACGTCACGTACCCCGTGTTTCTCAATCCCCTGAAGGCGAAGGAAAAGAAATTCGTGTTCTTCCCGTTGAATGACTCGAAGAGCAGAAATCAGGCCGGGGGCTCGCACTGGACTCTGCTCGTGTTTTCTGAAGTCGAGAAGACGTTCTTCCATCTCGACTCGGCCAACATGGCGAGCCAGTCGGAAATCAAGGAGTTGGTGAAGAGCCTCTCGAAATATTTGCTCGGCAGTAACTGCCCGATGAATTACGTTGAAGTGCAGTGTCCACAACAAACCAACGGTGTCGATTGCGGACTTTACGTCATGTGCTTTGCCGACGTTCTGCTGGAACACGTTGTGAAGCATTCGAAAATTAACAACTGTGATTTCAGCCAAGTGCCCCAGTTGGTGACGAAGAAACGAACAGACTTGTTGGAATTGATTAAGAAGTTGATAGAGTTAGATCAAGCGAGTTGTGATGCTTTTTCTTAAATATATAGATTGGTAGTGACACAACTGGCTTCATTATTGACAAATATAAAGATTGGAGATTATAAGTTTTTTTATCGAAAATGAAAAATAAGTATAAAATATTTTAAAAGTAACAAATTGGAGTTAATTTCTTTTCTTTCAGGATTACTCGATCTTGGGGTGAATAAATAAACACTGTGGATTCAATGTGAACATGATTGATTATTATTCATCGTCGAAAAATTGCACGTATCTGGGCAACTTACAGTACAATAATAACTATTATACAAAAGACACTAACCGTAATTGTATAATTATAATTGCAATACAAAAAGTATGGAGAAGTCATTCAGGGGGGTGTCCGATTTCAGGATTTTCAATTTTTCATCCCTTGTTACAACATATCAGATTTAGAAAAGTACAGAGTTAGAAAAATTACTGATCGAAATAGAACAGTTAGAGCAAACGGTTGAATTTAATTATGAATAAGTAAATAGAGATAAAATGTACAAGATTGTTTTTTGTCAAAGACATATATGCTTTTAAAATGACATGTATTTTTTCTCATTTTTGAAAGAGAACGAGTTTGATTGGATTCGACAACCCCATAAGTTCTCCAAACCTTTCGTACCTATCCGAATGATCGTAAGCGACGATGATTCGCGCTAAGTGCGAAAGTGGGAAGGAAACAGTTAACAAAATAACTAAGTATCAGTCGTTCGAGTTATTTTAATCGGTCGCACGCTCATCATCGATTCGTTTTGTTCTCCGTTTTATATTAATTTTGCGACCGAATCACGAAATTCACATCATATCGAATATGTGTATGTGTATATTTTTATATAATAATTTATGCATTGCATACGCGCATATGTATACGTAACATGTACCTTTTGCTTGCTTCATCATCGTACGTAGAATTTTAAACAGGTTTCATATAGTTGGGCTCTCACAATGCATAAAACTGCTTTTTAATTATTGTAAATTTTTTTTTATTTTTTTTTTAAATTCGAATTCGAATTCCACGTAATAGTGAATTGTTATCCTCTAGATTAATTTAGTCAGACATTTTTCATAAAACAAAATAACGATTCATGTTCATCCTCCATGAAATATCTTTTCAAATCCTCATCAAATGTTGTATATCAATTCAAAAGGTCTCGGTTTCAAAAGGTTTTATCTCAAAATTGATTTTTGTTTGTCTCGTCTTACAGGAAAGTTCATGAATGGTGATATAAATGTTTGAGTAGAACAATTTTAAACAATTAGCATCAATGGAATAACATGTCGTTGGGATACCTCTATATATGCAATTATCAACTCTCCCATAAATTTTGCTTTCATAGTATTATTACTTTTGGCAGGAATGTTCGACTATACCTCACGATGGATTCAGTGAGAATGTTTTTCTTTAAAAAATCATAAATCGTTCGAATCGATTATTTTATTTTTTGACATTACGGTTGGCGAATTGACACGAAGATCAACGAGTCAAAATGAACAGTGTGAATAAATAGAAAATAAATAATTAACTAAGGGTGTTTGCGTGAAGTCGACGGATCGCTTTGTCCAATTAACAAGTCGTTTATTCTTCTTTTGATTTTCTGTACTGTAAATGTTGTTTTACTTTTTTGTTTCTTCATTAAATAAATAATACTGAAAACAATTTGGCACTTGGCAATTTAAAACTAAAACGCAATTTCACATTGGACTCAAAGTCGTGCGGGCTACAATAAATAAATATAGGTACACTGAGAAAACGAACAAATTTTGAATATATCACGGGGGGCTGCAATTTTTCAATTCAGTGCACACGATCCATTTTTCGGCGAAAGGCATAGAAACCACATGATTAGGAAGGACTTGTCTTTTTTTCTTTATCTGTTGATTCATGAATTTGTTTTGTTGTTTTCCACGAGAATCCTTAAGTCTAGGTAACGATAATTCCTTAAATAGCAATAATCATTGAATGAATCGTTTGATTTAATAATAGCAATAATAACTCAATGATAATTGTAAACTAATGACAGAGTAATTGAAACATAGAATTTATGACAGTCATAGATATTCAATATATATTTTATATATAATATGTATAGTAATTATTTCCAATATATATATACAATAAAATAGTATAGTGTTAGTTAGCCAAGAGCCGCGAGGTTTCTATCGATCGTTTAGCTTAACTTCGTAGCTTCCTTTGGGGTCGAGGAAGGCTTGTCTTGCGCTCAGACGTTCATTTGTATTTACATCAAATAATATTACACGCATCTCCACCCGCGCATCGGGAGATGAAAAGCTCGGATTGCACAAAGCTCCTTCTTAATCGTGTTTCCAACGCAACAATAACGGCACACGAATCGAAGCAAAAATCATACACTTTTCTTTTATCAGAACACTTTCTCGTTTTACCTCTTGGCCCTCCGGCAAGAACTCGAAGGAATACTCACGAATCCAATCCCAAGGACGGAAATGACAATCTTTTACAATATACCAAATTCAGTGGGGTTTTCACAAAAATAATAATAATCATAATAGTAATGACAATTTGGATCCTCTGATGTTGCACACCGTTTTCGTCTTTGGGATCAAGTTTTTGTTTTGTTTTCACGAGCTTTCATAAATATATATACTTCGTTATCGCAAACGCATTTTTAGTCAATCGTTTGCGGCAGCGCGTCTCGACGTTACAAACTAGAAACAATCTAATGACTTTGTGAATAGCTTTGTGTTACGAGTAGACTTTTGAGCAGTGTCTAAATACGAAAAAACAACTACTAGGCGTGATTTCTTTTATGCGTCACTTTCTTATTTTCCATCATCTTGGCTAGTTCTTAAATTACGTAATCTCTCTCGTTTATCTTCTCTTTTTTACTTTGCTTCTCTTTTTTTTTCTCTTCAGTGCGACATTGATTTGTATCCCAGTGCCATGAGGGTGATCAGTGAGTACAAGTGATTTGTTCGGCTTTTACAAAACAAGTAGTATAAAGGTCCCATCCAAAGTTCCAACTACATTGAAATATAAAAGTGCAAAGTTTTTACGAAAGAAACAGGTGTTTTTTAAACCCTGATTATGATATTGGTTCCATCTTCCAAAATCTTTCCAACTGGGTTTGGTAGTTGTAAATCTAACCGGGAATGTAATGCAAAAAAACACTATTCAGCTTTCCGAAACTCTCTCTCAAAAGGGGGTATGGATACAAGGTTTAAAAAACGCCGCAGTTAAAACGAAGGCACTGGGAAGCTCGGAAATGTAAGCTTCGAATAAAAAGCGCTCTGTCAGCCAGCAAAAATGTAAATGGTTCCCATTCATTCTCTTGTCTCGTTGCTGATGGGCTTAACGTGTTGGAACAAGCAACTATGATATCCGGCGCCTAATTCAGCTACATCTTAGGCCGTGTTTGTCGTTTCCCCGTCCATCTACTTCGTCTCGAATAAATTGTTTAGCTGCAACTCTCAGACACTGCCAAAAGACATGTACGACAATTGACTTCCCTTTTTGTATATAAACATTCGAAAAAATTCTTCGCATTTCCTTCTGTCTTTTACTGCCTGTGTAGTCGGCCGGTAGGAGGCTTCACCTGATTGTTCGCTTTAGGAATGGCACCGATTATCTTGACGCGGTTCTGTTGCTGTCGGTTGTCGCAGAATTGCGGCGGAGGTGCGAACACCAGTTCGTCGGCGTTCGCAGAAGTTGACGAGCCGTCGGCGTTGAACTCCGGGGGTGGCGGCACGAACATGTCGCCGCCTTGTTCCTCGGCGTCGGCTTCTATGGGGGGTGGAAGTTGCGCGAGACTGACCGCGTGTCGAGTGAGCATGCCGCTTCCCCCGTAGCCCGTTCGTTTGATCCCTCCACAGGTGTCCTTTTCGGCGATCGAATGCAACACCGTGTGATGGTTAGCCTCGTTGTTGCGCTGACTGTCGTCGAACCCGGTCGGGGGTCCCACCGGCACGTCCTGGTCGGAACTCACACCGCTCGAGCTGTTGTCGCCGTCCTCCACTAGGGAGTGCTGTGTCTGCAATTTCAAAGTCTTTAAAGAGTGAATCAGAAAAATTAAACGGAAAGATTGAAACTTAAAAAAAAGAAACGGAGGGTAGGGCTTGAGTTTTTACCTTCAACTGTTTGCGAACATTTTGAATTTCCTCGACGCTGAACGAGTGCGGCAACGAGCCCGAACCGGAAGACGAGCTGCTGCCGCTGCCGTTCGAGTTGCCGGACGTCTCTTTGGTAGATTCGAGTTTCTCGCGAGCCGCAGCCTTCTCGAGTTCCTTCGTTATCTCGGAGTCACCCTCGTCGGTGAGGTCCTCGTCGTTTTCCGATTCACTCAAGCTGTAATCAGGCTCGGGAATGGGCGGGGCCGAGGTCACGCTACCGTCGCCGTTGGTGGCCGATGAGAGATTGGTTGCCGAGCTGCTTGTGATCATTACGCTCTTCTTCTTACGTTCCCGTACGACCCCGGCTGTGCTGTGACTGCGACCGGTCTTGAGTGGTTGCGCGTATTGATTGTTCAGAGACTGGGGCCCGTTCGTGGCCGTGCCGTTAGCAGCGCCGCCTTGCGGACAGACGGGCTTGAAGTTGGTGGTCCCGTTGGACGTGCGCAAGCTGTGCGATTTCCGGAGGTGAGTTCGGTTCGCTGGCAAGGACCTGGAACGATATCCCACGGTTTTCATGTCCTCCGGAGAAGCGTACAGTTTGGCGTTGTTCGACGGCCGGAAACTCGACATCACTCCGTACTGACTCTCGTTCGTTGCCGCTGCCAATTCTGAAAGGAAAAAAATCAACCCTTAGTCAGACGAACAATGTTAATCGACATTTATTTTAATTAACTTTTTCTTCTCTGTTATTTCTCTCTTCTTCTTCGAAAGTCTTATTCTGTCGTACCTTTGACTTGCTGAATGTGCGCCATGTTGTCATAAACGGAAGCAGGTGTCACGACATCAGGCGCGGTCGCACCAACATTGACCTTGATCACTTGTCCAACCGGGGGTGGCGGCGGGGGATGATTTGGAGGAGGCAATCCATTTCGACTGTTCAACGCGTTCACGTCCTCCTGACTACGGTGACCTTTGGGAACGCTGACCGACGACGGGTTTTGGATGTTCAAGTCCGGGGTGCTGTGGAAATCTCGGTGCAAGTCGGAACCACCGCCCAGGCCACCGAAGAAGCGCACCCTGGCGTTCGACTGTAAATTTAAAACTCGCGTGAGTCGCCTGAAGTCAAATCAATTTTTTTTTTAGAGTGGAAGAGATTTCACACGAGAGATATACTGGAAAAGATACATTACAATTGTTCTTAGGTTCTCATAGGAGTTATATTTACACCAGGTCGGAGGTTTTTGTTACAATTGTAAATTTACAAAAGGAGTCTTGGTGGATACTGTCACGTCGATTGAACATGAACGATTAAAAATTTGAACTTTTTTTTTCAAGAATAAGATCAACTTTAACATTCTTACAATTCATATTGGGGTAACTCAATTCTAACTTTCATTCTTCTAGCCTGAAAAAGTCTACACATATGTAATAAGAAAGTTTAATTGAATTTTCACTACATTTAATAATTCTGTATATAAATTGATATTTATCGTTGATGAAGAACCTTTAACAAACAAAATTATTAGTTTGTCGTACTGTAAAAGGAGCTTCACTGAAACATTAATCCTCTAGTAATAATTTTGTGATAATTTATTTTTAATTTTCTTTCTTTCTAATTCTTCTAAACTTTTCACAAGGATAAGATTTTTGAGACACATATTAATACCAAATTGATTGATTTTTATGTTCAAAGTAATGAAACATTGTTCAGTCAAGCGTCTTTTTAAATTGAGAATAGCAAAGATAACATTAACAAAAAGAATGAAAGAATTGAGTACAATCATGTTCGCGTGTTAGAATAGGGAATAACAAAGAATTTGATCCGGGATAACCCGCAAGTGGTCCGGTCCTTTGGAACGTGACCGTAAGCGGCCATCGGCGATTGATTTCGTTTGGTCGAGCGCGATAATTAGTCACCTGGGGTCATGCAGGTATCGAGTGCGCTAGAAACAAAGTATGAATTTGCGTTGCGTCAGTAATACAAGTCGTCCCCATTGTTCTGCTCTCCTTTTTGGAATCGTGCATTGCTCTCTTGCTTGGATTTCAATGCATACTATAACAAACATGCAAACGTCCAACGATTATCGCGAGGCATGCTTCCAAGACGATCGATCGAGTCACCTTTCACCCCTTTTAATTCTTATAATTTGAATCTCATCATTATATAAAACCCGAAAGAATTCGTTTCAATCCCCAAACTCTAATTTAGAATCCATCCTGACTCGATTAACTCGACTTTGAAAATTGCAAGATACATATTACACATTTAGTTTCGTTGATAAAACAAAAAGTTGAATTCAAACTTGATTTTTATATCTATAAAGATGTTACAATTTGTCTCTTCATTATTAATTGCATGTTACTTTTTTTAAGTTGAATGTTAATGGCGGTTATATTGAAATTCTACTCAAGTAAGCAAAGGAACATTTCTTTTCTAAAGATGAGCCAGCAACCTTTTCAAAAATCACTCACAGCGTAGACTATGGTTAAATACTAAAAAGCATCGTAAGTTAGTGTATAAGCAAGAAGCAATTAGTAAAATTGTTAGATAGTTTACGTTACTTCAAAGATGAGATGCTTTACGATATATTTATACAATGTGCGAGGGAGACGAAGAAAAAAAAAACAAAACTCCCTGCATTCCCAAGTAAGAAATATTAAACGCACAAAAACGATGTAATTATACGCCGGCTAAGCACGCTTTTTGCGCAGTTAATCTGACGTACAATTGGCTCGTATTATATTGCGGGATAACAATCTTTTACTTAAGATCCAGAGTCTATTATAGGCTTTTTTTTCCTCTCTCTCTCTCTTTCGTTCACCAAACTTTGCAGTTCTTTAAACAACCACCATTAAAGAACTCATTCAACGTCCCGTTATCCTTACTTTTCCTTTGCGCTTCATTTCCGCTACGCTTGCGTACACTCTGCCGGTCTTGGCGGGTGAAGACGGGTGAGATTTGGTGCTTTGGCCAGACTGAAAGTGCGAGCTCATCATTGACGAGCTGTACTGGCCACTCGCATTGCCCTGCTGGCGCTGAAACAGTTCCTGGAAGAAAGGAAGGACGATGCTGAAGCTTCCGTCATCGTGCATTTCATGCAGGATTAAGAGCGCCTTTCGATCCGTGCGTCGTTGTGTTAGAAGTGTATTAAAAAAATATATAAAAAAAAAGTAAATAAATAATAATAAAAAAATGAATAAAAAAAAAAATTAAAACGTATGATGAACATTGAACGAGGATTGAGGAATCGGTTGAACTTACCTCGAGCTCGGCGGCAGTGATGCGACTCGACGTTGGCCGCGAGCGAATGCTCGCCGTTCTCGGCTGGTTCGAATTCTGGATGGCATTCTGTCCGGCCTGTTGCAAGTGGATCGATTCAATGCTGCTGGATTTGGTACCCGACGCGAGCTCGTTTTCATCCTTTTCTCCACCTCCTTCTATTTTGTAAAATAACAATTTATCACTAAAAGTTTAGCTTAAATTCATCAACAACTTTATTTTAGTATTTATCAATGTTTCCATTAACTTTTTAAGGTTTTAATATTAAAATTGATACAATTACTGAACAGTTTACATATAAGAATTGAGATCTTATTTTATCAATAGAGTAAGAGACTTTTTCAGTGTCGAATCAATAAATTAATATTTTGTTAAAAGAGAATATAATCTTTTGAAATCATAAAATATTGAAAATTTTTACTTTTTTCTAACAAATAAAATATTAAATTTATGTTCTCTGAGCGAGTTTTTGCCATGTACTTTAGCACATAATATATCCGTTCATAAAGTGTTAATCAGTTTGATCAAAATTGAAATGCTGATTCAGGAAAATAAGATCACCTAATCCAGCGACCATTGATCTGGCTCGGGCACGACCGACGCTGAGAGTTGTTTTGGGGTCCCTCCTGGGTGGTAACGGGGCCGGTGACCTGCCGAGGGTACCACCTATCGCAACGTTGTTATTTCCCTTTCGCGGCAGCGTTGCGTACTGTCTCTGAACCGGCTGACTAGTTGGCAGGGCTGCTGCCGATTGCGAATTCGGAAGACTCAATACAGGCGAGACCACGGTCATTCTTACCAATTCACCGGACTTGCGAATTAAATCGACTACGTGCTCGTGTGAAGCTGTTGTTACGTCTTCACCATTAATCTGAAAAAATTAAAACAATTTAAACAATTAAAAATAAAACAACACTATTCTTTTTAATAAAAATAATATTATACATTTTATAAATTTACAATGATTTTTTATTCGTTTAAGTCAGGATATTTTGAGATTCATACCTGAATAAGAAAGTCCCCTTTCCTGAGCCCGGCAAGATCAGCAACGCCACCTTGATCGACGTCGTCGAGGTATTGTAACGCTGGGTATCTCGTCGAGGGAGTGAACTCCATCAGCACCGAAGTAGCTTTGGCACCGCGCAACACGAAACCGAAACCTTTTCTCGATCGGTGCAGAACAACAGTGCGTGGCTCCGATGTGACGCTACAACAAAATGCAACTTCTATATTTCGTGCACAAAGTATACCTAAGGCATTCAGCCCCAGCCGGTCCGCTCTTGGGTAACACAAAAAAAAACAAAAAAAGACAAAAAGAACCATTAGGACCTCCGCAATCTCCGGACCATCACGAAACTTACAAGAACCCATCGTTACTTCACCCGGGGAAGAAAACTTTGAGATAATCTTGTCGAATTTTTTGGCCCAATTATTCATTTCAGCGTTTCCTCAAAATGTGAAACAAAAAATCGTTCAAACAAGTTTCGAGTTTTCAGGTTTTGTATTGAAAAAAAAAAAAAAAAAAAAAAAAAATTTCAACATAAAAATTCTTTTTTATTTTGTTTTACCATGTTTTAAGTTTTGTTTTATCAGCTTAATTAGGAGGACTTACGGTTTCTTCAATCTTGGAGCGGTGGCAAAATATTTGTGTTGCGATTCTCTGCGACCGAGGACTCGGTTTCGGCCGTCCCTGTTGCTTTGAGGGGGCCCAATTGGAATGTTCGTGTGACGTAACCGGACTTCTTGCACGCAATGCGCCGGGAAGAGGCCTGTGCCTTGGCCGCGTAGAACTCCCTCCAAAAGTCCGCAGTCAGTGGCACCCGTTACTAATGACCGAAATCTCAGTTAATCCACTTTTATCATTTACATTATTACTTTTATTAGCCAATTATTTTCGGTCCAGTTTCAACTGACAAAAAAGATGATATGACCTTTTTCATCAATTCAGGTGGGATCAATTTGTGATGTTGCAAAAAAGAAGCAAGTGGTAAAAATAGACTGAAAGGATGTTATTGGTAGGTTCAAAATCGTTACCTTCGAGGATATCTCCCTGATTAATAGACAGATGTCCCGGGATGCCGCTGTTATAACTTTCAACACAAACGACTGTCGTTCCTGGTATGGACAAGGAATTCGTCGTGTCGGACTGCGATGTTCCCACCCCGGAACTGTCGCTGATTGCGTCTGAGGCCGTGTCCCCCAGACTTTTGTCTAAAAATTGAAAATTACGATCGAAAAGCTCTAATTATTTGTCTTCCATCACATTCAAACCCTGTTAGGGATTGGCGAGAAAGCGTATACATCTATTTAGTTCAAAAACTTTTTAACGTCTTTCCATTTATTCCTCTAACACCTAACATCTTTTTATCAAAAGAAGAAACATTTATTGTGTGTTGATTTTGTGTGTCGGAACGTTTAAGGTTGTTATGAAAAAAAAAAAAATTACATATGAAATAACACCTAGGTTTTCTACCAAGTAAAACTTTTCATCCGCCAATGCAGTCTAGGGGGAAAGCTCTTTGTCTTCTAGAAGAACTCTCAGCACATTATGGTCATCATAAAATTGGTCACGTGAGAGCGAGTGTGAGCATCGTGGTGGACATCACATTAAACACCTATTAGTCGAACAATAGCATCGCTCTTTGTCAGTGGCGAAAGCTTCGTTCAAGTGAACTCTTTAAAAAAAAAAAAAAAAAAAAAAAAAAAAAAAAAAAAAAAAAAAAAAAAAAAAAAAAAAAAAAAAAAAAAAAAAAAAAAAAAAAAAAAAAAAAAGAAATAGCGCTTGCACATTCCAGTTTTGGTGGTGATGGCTCAGCGGCAGCGACATCTCGTGTGATAAATGTGGAAACCCGGATAGAAAAATCCCAGAACTTTTTTTGCACAAGAAAGTTGAAATCCATCTAATTGGTTTGTCTAAACAATTTCTAAATACTTTTTTTGGTTTTGGTTATAAGAAAATGGTTCCAGCACCTCTTTTTCTTTCCGGGCAAGGGAATTTGATTTATACCTGTGACAATGCTGGCGGAATCCTCCCCGGACGGCTGGTTGCTGCCTTCCGATAAGCTGGAGCTCGCGGAACTGAACGGCGCTAAGCTTCGGCTGCTGGGGGAAGGCGAAGGCGGCATTTCCATTGTCCTGTGAATATCCAAACGGTGCTGCAACTCGAGTCGGTGCTCCTGCAGCCTCGTCAGGCCCTCTAATCTTAAGTTTTGATAGTGCTCCGAGTTTGGTAATCTTAAAATCATTCGGGTCAGCATGAATTGTCTTTGCGATTCCAGTTCAGAGGCGGACTTTGATCTCATCTCGATTCGCAATTCATTCAAAAAAAAAAAAAAAAAAATAAAGAAAAAACACAAACCGCGCGCATCGATAAAATAACATGAATAAAATAACTTGGCGATGAATCATTACCGCACTCCCTTTAGTCGCAATTTTAATCATTTTAATTTTAATAAACCAAGTCCTCAGATTGTTCAAGTTCGGCAAGTACTTAGCAAGTCGACTGCACAAGGAAAGTACATTGTTCAATTTGTTACTCAAACTACTTCCCCAAAGTTTCGACATCGGCAAATTCCCTTAATAAATTTTGTATTACTCATAATCTTAGATCCTCTTTTTTTATGATAATTTTGTACAGACTTGTCCATCCATGTCTAATGTTTCGTTTTTAATTTTCATACATCTTTGAATGTATTTTTATGATCACGATGTACAGATCAAAGTCTCGAGTGCAAAGACAAGTCATGCTCACCTGGCATGTAGGCTTTGATATTCGGACGGTAACCGGTTGATAGAGTTTTGTAGCTGTTCAGTTCGGCTGAGGTTGGGCTGATCGCGATTAGCCTCGGACGGTATTCTTTGGAGCGGTTCGCTGTCGTGTCTACCCTGTTCGATGGACGGTACGCCGTTAAGGTTGCCGTGGTGGGATTCGGATCTCGCCATCCCGGAGGCGAATTTGTCACGGCCAAGACCGGAAATCTGATCGGCCACCCGGTCCAGGGTGGCGCTAGTGTACTGATCCACTGAGACGGTGCGTGTGAGCGTGCTGCTCCCCGAGGAAGAGGACGAGCACGAGGAAGAAGCTAGCTGGCTTTGTTGGAGGTGTTGCTGTTGTTCCGCCGTCGAGGGTATCCTCGTTAAGGTGCCCAGATTGCTCGCTGAGCAACTCGTCGTCATCCCGCCGAACGCCATCGAACGTCTCTTCGGGTTGTAGCGAGGCGGACCCTTAAATGGTACTGCAAAATTCGAGGTTGCAAGGTTAAGTAAAGAAAGGATTACTTAGCCTTACAAACGCCTGGGCTTTTTTTCTTTTGGTCTCCAAAAATTATTTCATGGGTTGTACACACTTTTCTTTTTTTAGATCTTTTGAAATACTTTTTTCTGAGACAGTTGATTTGGTAATGAAACAACGGAGGAACCAATCTGGACAAATCTTTAGTTGAGATTTGATTGCAAAATTTATGGAATTGCGGAAAGAGATCTATAAACAATCAACACGTATGTAAATCCCGGTCGCACCGTAGTACAAAAGCGTCGACTTGAATATTCAAACTATGAGTATGCAAATATTCGAACAAATTCTGTCCCGCTGACGAGGAGTATCTCGTCACCGTTTGATGAATATAAATTGATTGGCTGATGTATATTTTCAGTTCAAATTCAAATTTCGTCTCACAGAGTGTACCGCCCAAGAACTTTTGCCAATCTGGCTAATCTTCAATGTAAATGAAACAAAAAAATGAAAATGATATTGATCCAAGGTATCCAATTTTTCTTTCTTTTTTTTTTGGTTTACTTAAAGTCCAAACATGCAGAATCGTTTTTTTTTACCAGATGCATCCGGATTCATGATAATTTGATACATACAGATGAAAAAGCTCATCGACATCAATAGCTTTTTCCAAGCGTTATTATTTGTACATAAGCGACTCGTAAGTACTAAAATACAAATTCAGGGAAACTGTAAAATAATCACAGGTGTATGTACGAAAAATTGAACAAAATTTTGACACCGATCAATTTTCTGTGGTATCAATTTTCCGTTAGTTAGAAGCTGGTTAGATTCATGCTGACCCAGGCTCATTACAAACATATACCGTTGTTTTCCTGAAACCGTCTCTTTTTCTGTTGCACATCATTATTTAGCATCGAACAAGTGAATGACAATCAATCATTTCTAATGAACAATAATTATAACTAAAACGTTTTTTTTATAAATTTTTTTATAAACATTTTTTTATTATAAAATGTTAAGAAAAAAGTTTGAACAATTCAATCAGCTTGACTACTATTTGGTTCTCAACTTGTGCTTTGCGTGATAATTGATTTGATGAAAATAAAAGTCGTGACTTTTGATTTCAGCGCTTGGCAAGAGCGTGACCCTGCATCTGTTCGTTTTTTTTTATGGATCGAGAAGATCCCAAGCTGATGATTTACGCTTTGAAAAAGCAGTGCGGATCACAAAAATGAAAAGCCGCCGTTGGTTGCGCCGCGCAAAGGCTCTCACAAATTCACCTAAAATGATTGTCAGTATAATATTATGCTTTTGTTTGGTCCTAAATAAAAAAGGCCTGCGTTAGTGAATTAACGAAGCGATGAAGCATACACGACTACCACTTTTTTTTCGGTTGTGCCCGTTCATTCGATACGATGCACAAACCGCGCAGCAACAATTACCTCTCCAGCAGGCATCGCTCGATGCGACTGACCGTAGACCAATCGTATTTGATATACAGTGTGCATCATCAAGTCCCAGTCGACTTCGTTCGCGGTCGACGATCCAGCAGAGCGCTTTGTTTCGCTAAATTCGGATTAATCAGAACGCGATTGATGATGAGTTGTGATTATGAAACGATGAGATGATTGATGATTGATTGTTAACAAAAAAAAAAGTATAAAAGAATCTCACGAAATGATGTGAATTGCAAAGCACAACCAACGAGAGCTTTTGTTGATCTGAGGAAACGTGAGTTTATAAATTTGATATAAGCCTGGGGACATGATTGAAAATGATGGTGATACGGTGAATGGGACGGTGAAGTGAATGGGAAATGTGATATAGAAGGAAAAAAAAACATTTATGATATCTATGACACTGAAATACGAAAAGCAAAAGTATGAAGAATAGATTAAAAAAAATAGAAGTACAGAGATGAAGAGACAGTGATGATAGAGAAGTGATGATGAACCATGCAGTGACTCTGTCGACGGTCTAAATAATCTACGCTGGATCGTCGATACACCGTGATACCATAAATAAAGGAGGAAAAAAATTGAGGTCACAAATATCACAACTGTCAGTTATCTACAAACTAAGTTCACAATTGGTCACAAGTTGTACTGACTCAAGACATTGATATTACCATCAGGTCATAAACGGGCTGAAATGTCAAACCTGGTCGGTTTGACGCAGAGACTCGACGTCACACAAACCATCACCACCAAAGGTCCTACTTCTAGGATACTCAAGTTACTTAGTTTATTCTCTCAAGTGTTACATGGTACCGTCGATTAGTGTATCGGGAACCATCGATATCACACACCAAAATTAATAAAAAAAATAACAAACAAAAAAATCAAAAAACTCGTTTACATTCTAAAACGAGTTTTGGTTTGTCTAATTTAGTTAAACTGGGATTTGTTAAGTGTCACTGGCATGCAGCATGCTCATTGCCACGTCGAGCATGCAAGCAATTTGTTTCATAGATTTCAAAAAAAAAAAAAAAAAAAAGAAAAAAATTGTAATACAAAAAAATAAAAATAGGATTGGTAATTCTGGTATTGGAAAAAAACCAGTTTATTAGCGTTCGTTTTGTTCTACCCATGCCAAACTGGCTAGATTAATTTCGAGCATGTACTGTAACTCACCGACTTCCTCTAGTTGATAATTTTTTATCACTTCGGCTAGTTCCATGTTGCCAGCTATGACCGCTACCTGATAAGGTGTCTGATTTGCGTAATTCAGGCTGTCCTTCTTGGCGCCCCTGAAGAGGAGTTGCCTGATGCACGATGCGTCCGTGTTGTTAACTGCGCAGACGTGCAGGGGCGTGTTACCTGACGCGTTACGAGCGTTCATATCCGCACCGTAGAAGAGCAGATGGTCGAGATGCTGGACCAAGTTGTTACGGCAGGCCTGTGATAATTATAACAATTTTTTTATTAATTAAAGAAACTAAAATTTGATTATTAAAATGTACGCATTGCAAAAGTCGCTTTTTTATACTTTAATAACTCAGTACTAAATTTCGTCTGTACTTTCGACTGTACTAACCAGGGTTCATATAATTTACATCTTACATAAAATTATTTATCTAAATAAAATTAAATGTTATTGCATTTTTAATTTGAAGTGTAAACATGTGTTAGATGATTTGCAATAAAAATTTTTGATTGGTCTGTGTTTAAAGTTGTAGGAAATGGTTAAATTGTTAACCTGATGAACTTCCTGCCAACCCTGAAGGTCTTGAGCTCCGATGGTGGCATGATCGTGCAATAGTGTTTCGCAAAGCATCGGGTCTGTCTTGTAAATGACACTGTAATACAAAGGCGTCAGACCCTTCGTGTCCTTATAATTAGGACTAGCTCCAAGTTCCAGCAAGGTCTTGACTGCCTCCAAATTGTTCTTCTCGACGGCACGATGCATCGCAGTCAGGCCCTCCTTTGTTCGGTAATCCAAAAGGGCGCCACCATTCACTAGAGCTATTATCACTTTCGATGGTTTTTTCAACGTTGTCGCAAGAGTCAGAGGTGTTTCTGTAAAAATTGAGAACAAAAGAAAAATTGTAAAAATGTCCCTGAGATGAGAGCGCGTCCTTGCAAGGACATTAGGAGATGACAAAGATGAATTTGAAATGTGCCAGCTAGTTCATATTTTATAAGAACGGAAACTAATAAAATGGATCGATGATTGGCGGATAAGAAATCATATGTTGTCTCGGGTCTTATCAAAGATAGATTTGGGTCAAGGTGGACAGGCTATGAGCCCAGATTGGAGCTTTGCAATGATGGATTATCATGCCAGATGTTATGCAGAGCTTACATATTTGAAATCTTTGAATAGTAATATTTTATTTTTAGAATTCAAATGACAAGTGCAAAAAAGTTTGCCAGGAAAATCATTTGAATATTTTTTTAATCTTTTAATGCTCTTGTAGTGTGTAATTGTCTTTTTTTTTATTTTCCGCAATTTAGTCAAGGATAGTTTACTGACAGTTGGCAATTATTTGTCTTACGCTTTTGTAGCGCGCAAAATCAAACTTTTTTGCTTTCTGTAAATTGGTGTCGGTGATAATTTAATGACAATTATCTAATTGATAATTTTTATCTACGAGTGAGAATCTTGCGGATGGAATGTCAGACTGAATCGGGTCAAGGTGTTTTGCGAGGCATAGACTCATTACACTAATTAGATGATAAAATTAAAGCGTCAAGACTGCACTCTGAAAATGACTGTCAGTTTGAAAAGAAAGAATTATAACCGAAGTATCAATTATTTTGCCTCCGATCAAATTATTCCTCAACGAGAAAAACATTTCTGAGAACACGTTGTGAATGGCGCGCTGACGATGAATTTTTAAATCACATCCCCGAAGCCACGATAAAGAGAGCTTGAACATGCAAACTAATTTCGTGTCCTAAACTCGTACTCTCTTGCGGAGATTATTTGGGATGTAAATCACTGTGCGGATGATGTTGCAATTAGCACGTACCTCCCGTTTCGTGACAGTGAAAGTTGGGGTCCAGACCCTTGCCGCACATTTTGGCTATCTTCTCCACTTGGCTGTTCGCAACATAATCCAGCAACCGGCGCAAATTCGTTCGCGTGTGCATCGCCTTCAAATGCTTCTCATCGAGGTTCAACATCTTATAGACCCGCCTCTTGTACTTGAGCTGCGAACAAAAGAGAACAAAATATGAGCCAAAAAAGTCTACGAAATTTTTGATTCTACTACCGCCAAACAGTTTTTTTTTCTTATCTTAAAGAACCTTTTGTAACTGACAGCTTGCATTATTTTCTCTTCTAGTGAAATAATTTTATAACTTTTTGGTAAACTAAATCAAGAATGTGTTATTACCCAAATTATAATATTTTGATATAAATAAAAATGAAGAAAAAATTATTTTAGTTACAAAAGATGCTGGGATATTTTTCTATTCCCCTGTGTGTGTGTGTGTCTAGCTTTAATTAACCTTTTGAGAAGAGTTTGCTGCACTCAGATAAGAAGCGTCGACTGATTTAAAATGTGAATCTCAAATGATGGCCAGGTATCACGCAAAATTGTCTCCTTGACCTCAGTGAGGTGCGTGTTCCCTCGCTCCCTTGACATTCATCAGCTCTCGGCTAGGCAAGCAAACTCTCTTTTTCTTCTCGGTTTTGAAATAGCCCGATGTCGCGACGTTCAGCCAAAAGGGTCATTTATGCGCGCATTCAAAGCCTCGACTGCGCGACAAAAAGGGCGCCTCGACAATCGAACAACGCGGCACAATGCCGGACAGAATTTCAGAGCGCACAAAAATGGTGTCTTATTTTCGCGCGACGTATACATAATATTGTTCATTCAAATTCTCACGAGGTCGTGAATTACACGTTGGTTACTGCGTTTTAAAGTAATTGGAATTTTTTTTTTCATCTGAACTAGTTTTTCGGGATTGTCATCAGGGATGATTGCATCGTGTAAAGAATGGAAAGAAGAATTCATTTTTGCATGCAAATTGCGATCCTGTTTGAGGCTAAATTTGATTGCCGCTAAGTTTGATTGCATAAAGGTAACATTTTTTGTCTAATAGTATCTTATGGACTTTCGCAAAAACAAAAAAAAAATTGTAATCTAGGTTGAAAAATGTTTGATTGTAGTTTGAAAATGTATTGAAAATCGTGTTAAAACGGCGTCCCCGATTAATTTCACATTCCAGTCAAAGTTTCTAAAGACCATAACAACACGTTTCGTGCATTAATTATAAAATATAAACATCGATTTTATTGGAAGCTAGGCCCCTTATTTATGACCGAAAATGAACCAATAAAATCAGCGAGCGTTATTTTATCGAATTTGAAAATCCGTACGAACGTAAAAGCGAGTAATAAAATAAAGTTTAATACAGTTAATTGATAAAGAGAAAGTCAACTCTTGAATAACAATTTCTCTTTATGGTAAATTATGATGGTGATAAAGAGCAAAAAGCTTCGCTAAAAACTATTCTTCTGCAATATAGTTAGCTCCGACCCAACAATTATTACCTTTACCTTTTCTTTTTGCAATATTTTAAATATTTTGACTCAACATTTTATCAATTTTTTCATCCCAAAAATTATTTTTATCATTATTCATTATTTTAAAATAAATAAATTTTACCTCGAGATAACCAACGGGTCCATTGAAAGGATAGTCGCCAAGTCGTCGTTCTTCGTCGAGGAATTTGCCAGCTTTTCCATTTACAGGTGGACAGAAAAGCCCATAATTGAAGCTTTCCTTTAATTCCTGCAGAAGACAATAGATTAATTAGTAAGCCATTTGACACTCGTTTCAAAAGGTTGCAGTAATTGATATGCAAATGGGAATAAGACATGCAGGAAATACGTATAGAGTCTGGAAAATGCAGAACATTTTTACGTACAAACAAAAAGCTTGGTTGGATTAAAAAAAAATTATCGAGAAAGCGCGACGATAAAGCATGCTTGCGAGTTTTGAGAATGCGCTAAAAATACGATTTCTAAGTACCCGGATAAGCAACACCTTTTGCTATTTGCATAATTCGATTCAAAAAGCGTACACGTCTCTTTGTACGGGGAGCAATTTCTGTGCGACTTTTTGGCGGAAAAAAAATAGTAGTCGATTCAATGAGGCTGTATCCGAGTCTGCAAAAGTCAATTAGCATTTTTGTTGCTGCCGAGTTAATCAGTGTTGATAAACAAAGTGCGCAGGTGAATAAGTAATGAACATATTTTTCTCCGTACATTTTTTTCTTTTTGTCTGCCAACTGATCTTTTTACGACTATTTCGTCGCAGCACTGAGTTATTTCCTTTCAAGAAATTTCAAAAGTTGAAAATCCCTTTTTGAGATTGGTATCTTAGAAAAGTGAAAATAAAAATTTATACAGAAAAGATGAAAATAAAAAGAAAAAAAGATGAAAAAAAAATGGTGAAGGAAATAAAAGAACGACTGTGACTTGTCATTGCGAAGGAGAAGAGTACGCGACCCTTGACTGTTTGATGGGGTTTTAATAAAGTCGAAACCAAATACCCTCGGACACGCGAGAACTCGTAGGTGGCCAACCATCGTGGAGAACCGGTTCGAAATTTCAAGATTCCCTTGACGCGGAATTTATTTATGGATATATGCACGCTAAGGCTAATCCGTTTGCACAGCGCATACGACAATATTTATATTAATTATTCCGCCGTCGTGTTACCGTTGTTCCACTAATTTTCGAGCCATTCTCATCGCACCTCGTTGATTATTCAGATTCGACAGCAAACTTGTACCAAAATTCATACAAATTTACAACGCAAATTTACAAAACAAAACATACATTTTTTCCATTCCAAATTTTCTTCTCCCTCCAAAAAACAAACTCAACTCTTAAATTTTCAACGTCAGTCTTGAAACTTTCGATTTTTTACTTTTTATTGTCTTTGTCTGCGACACACTTGGCGATAAACAAAAAATGTCCGCTTTTTTGTCTGGAACTCATAATTTTTTTCCTCTTTTTTTTTTTTCATTCGACTGAAAAAAGTGCCCTCTTTTTGAGAGCAACTTTACGACTTGAAATATTCAAATGGGAGTGTGTAAAACAATGAATTCGCTCGGTTTTTATCGGTTGTTTACGACATGTTACGTTTCATCTGGGTTGCGCGGGAGAGTTAAAGCAAATTCGCACTTCGCGTGGGTAGTTAGTTTTATTAATCGCGGCAGAAGAAAATTGCTGATTGTTATAATTGAACGGGTTTATTGTTGCGACTTTATATTGTTTGGGTCCGCCGCTTGACTCATTCTCCACTTTATGTCGTGCAGATTTCTCTCTTTGAAGATTTCAGGCACGCAAAGATTCTGCGGCATTTTAATTAGTCGCCACGAGGAAGTCATTTTCATATCTAATTCATTTTTTTTCTAGTTTGTTTATATTCAAAAAAATTTGTTAGAAAAATGATTTGTTGCAAAAGAAATGTTTTGGATAAAACTTGTACGAGGGTATTTCCTTTGTCCTCTATTATTTACTGTAATAATTCATTAAAATTGGTTGTAAAAGATGATAGTAATTTGTCAGAGAGATGGAGGGAAAAAAGACGTTTCAAATGTTTTGTAATTTGGCGCGGCTCTCTGTTTTTCACGATAAAAGTGAGAAAATCTTGTGACTCGGGTCTGCGGGATTACAATAATTTATAAACAATAAATCGCGAAGTTGTTAGGGATTAAGTGCGCGGCCAGGCGTATTATAGTTATTCAAAAGTAAAAATTTTTCGTTTCGTAGCGTTTTCTTGTATAAACGTCGGGGTAACGCAAACAGGTAACGCGCGGCGAGACTTGCAATTTCACTTTATTATGCGCTATTTTTTACGTGGCTGCCAAGGTCCGTTGCCAGTCACGCCCACGGGGTGTACCTTAAACGGGCGTACTCACTCGGCCAAGCCTTTAATTTGGCACGTGTTCCACTCTTGGCTATTGTTGTCATGATTATTGGGCGGATCATCGATCTTTGTATCGGGGCTTTAACAAAACGCGTGGTGATAATACGCGCGCAACCCCATGGCACGCGCGACCTCAGCGCCAAACTGCGTCAAAGAAGAGCCCCGGCCATTCATGCACCGAAGGCCGCGAGTTCAACGTCATAAGTCAAATAATAATGAATGATGGACAAAAAAGCGAGAGCCAATTACTCCCCCGTTTTGACATGTAAATGATACCAACGTTTATGGCCTCTCGCCAAGGACGAAAAATGTCGCCGCGCTATGGGGAGTTAATGTTCCTTTCTTTAATGTTAAACAAAATCCGCTCCCTATTTGATTTACGACGCGTCTTCGATGCATCGGCAGATTTTTTATTGCCTATTGTACGAATTCCACCGAGTGAAATCGCGCAGTTCTTTTCAAATTTACAATAACGAGATTGCTATATTTTTGAAAGTTGGCACCACTGATTTCTATTGGGTTCGCCAGGAATCACATTTTTATTTTTAATTTTAAATTTGATTTATCTTCGTTTTACGATAACTAAGTTGATTTATTTTCGAAAGTTGGTACCTCTGAGTTTAGTAGATTCATGGTGAATTACTTTTTTTATGGAATTTTCTTTATTGAAAAATTGAATTTATTTAAAATTCCATTTTTTTAATTTATGGGCTGTAGATACATTTATTTTCAATATTAATTTTATTCGTAATTGTCAGAGACATGTTCTATTAATAATTTGTAATAAGTGAAATTAAAAAATTTTTAAATCCCACATCAGATATTGAAATTTTAAAATATTATTTCTAAAAAATTTTGTAAACACAGATGAACAATTTTATTTAGTATTTAATTTTAAATTGACATAGTTACAGAAAAAAAATTTACAACTTCGTCTATTTTGTAATCTGTTCAAGATGGGGTCCCCTTTAATCTATTTTTGAACGTTGGTATCAGTGATTCCTGAAACGATCCGTCGGGAATCACATTCATCTTTGAATTTCAAATTTTATTCGACAATTGTATTCATCTTTTATTTTACAATAACAAAATTACCTTTTTTTGAAAGTTGGTACCACTGATTCTACAGCGGAGTCGTGGGAAATTACATTAATTTTTGAATTTCAAATTTTCCAACTTGATTGCTCAAAGGGATATACATTTTATTTTTAACTCCTCTCATTTAAAATTAGGATTAAATGGAGAAAAAGGGACGCATAAATAAAAAAAAGGTTTTTACTTTACCCTTGGTTTTCATTATATAAATCTTATCATGGTGAATGACGCTTGCACATCAAGGTATTTATAAAGTTGGGAATTAATTAAATACACTCTGAGGTTGCGCTAACGATCGAGTGTGCATTTAGTATTCATATCGACGCAGCGTATCACGAAAAATCCTATAAATGTAAGTGGTGTGTACTTAAGTAACATTGTAAACGATAAGCAACATTGGCGCACACAATGTTTCACGAATCGACAAAAGTGCCATAATTTACCTAGCGCTGAAATTAGCTCGCAGAATAATCCACCCGGCCTGGGGACGATAAATATTCGTGCAACGCTAAAAAAAATTATTATTCTTGCGTATAGATATTCACGGGCCTACGATAAATTACTTCAACATTCTTATTAATTGCAATATAAATTCAGTTTGGCGACAGACCAAGGTCATTGTAATTCGTTCCATCTCAGAAGAAAACTCATTTTTTTTCAAAAAAAAAAAAAAAACAAAAAAACAAACAAACAAAATTAAAAAAAAAAATTAAAAGAAGATGTTTATAAATTTGAACATGTTAAAACAAAGAATTGGTATGAAGTTTTTAACAAGTCTCGACAATTTTTAAGGGACAAAGCACATACAAATTGGAGTATATTTTTGTTCGTCAAATTTTTTTTCTTATCAATCCGGGCATTTGCGTCTTGTCCCTCTGAATAAGATTACATGCATACACATGTGATGCAAGAAAGGAAATGAATGAGATCGTTTCTTAATGATCGCCCTGGGCGACTATCCTTCATTGCGCCTGTCGAATGAATGCGTTCTCAAATGAATTTATTGCTCTCATTCCAACGTGCAAACAGATCGTATTTTACACAACTATCGCTCACTTTTATTACCGGGCTCATTTTCGAAACCATTTTTTGCGCCCGATTCGAACAATTCGCCGCCGCGCTAATTGCAGAGAGCCCAGGGTGGAAGAGAAGTTCAATTAAAATTCGAGGGCGAGAGGTCTCTTTTCTCTGTACCTCCGGGGACAAGTGTTGATTAGAAAATGTTCAGGACTTTCGGACAGGAAGATTTTAGAGGAAACGGAGGGTGGCAAGTTTTTGCGGGACATCGAAAAAGCGTAGCTGCGAAAAGTTACAAGGACGTCCATCCAGAGTGGATCCCTAATGGCGTGTCAAGTGAGACTACTGGATAGGGCTGACGATTTTTTTCCACTTATTTCTGTAAGCGACAAGGAAGCAGGACGTGACGATTGTTCCGCAGTAACGGCTGTCAAGTTTGTTTCGCCGGTAAAGATTCGCGCTTACGTTCCACCAACAGGTTTTGTGTTGCGATATGACTGCTGATACACGTGTAACGATAAAACATGGGAAAAATTTGTTGCTAACAAAAGTAAAAGGAAAATTTAACCAAAAAAACAATTTTTGTTTTAACACATTGAAAGAAATAACAAATATTGTCAAACATAATGAAAAATTATTTGCACGAAGTAAGAAAATATTAGATCAAGAAATAAAATCCAAAGGTTTTATTTTCATTTTTGTTTGCAACCTCGTTGTCCAGATAAAACTCAGTGAACTGCCAACGGCATTAATTTTGAAAGCTCTACTTGATATCTGGATTCGTTGAAACGTCGCTAATCCCCGCGAGTAATCTTATCTGCTAGAGCGTGCAAGCAAAAAGCGCGCATCTCGCGGTGCCACCACAGTGAAGTTTTAAACATCGACCTGAAGCGACCAACAAAAAAAAAAAAAAAAGAAAAAAAAAGTAAATTGTCCGAGCGGTCACGCGAACCAAGAACGATATTAATTATAACCATAATTTTATAAATTGCAAACAAGGTGTTTTCAGTAAAGCAAAATTCTAATCCTTTTGAATCCATCGTCATCAGCAAAAAGCGTTTTTTTTCTTTTCCGTCTGTTTTTTTTATTAATTTGAATGTGGAGAATAAAAAATTGTTAAAAAAATGTTGGGCTGTTGAAAATAATTAGCGCTCGTGCGTTTTAATTAAACCGTTTTCGCAGACGTTGAATCGTATTTTGCGACGGCAATAAAGAGTGACGGTTGACAATTAAAAGAGAGTCAAAGAAACAGAGTTTCTAGGCAAGAGCGAATGAGCCGCAGGAACCAGTCGGACATCGGCTAAATGATTAGGATCGATATAAACGGCGCGCATCAATATGCATGAGTTGTGCGACCCTCCGCAGACAGATAAATCAGCCGCAATGCCACTGGCCACGATTGCTACGAGCTATACGCGGTCGCGTTTTGTTGCGCTTAACAATTCTCCTGTTTACGCATATTTCCGTTAGTTCGTATAAACGATGCCATCGATTCTCTTTACTTAGTTACAATTTGACTCCGGAACGAAAGGTGTTAATCTGAATTTCACCAGTTTTATTCTTTTCAAAATTAGTTTCACTTTTTAAAATTATTTTCATCTCATTTTTTTTCGTCGCTTTAAAAAAATAAAAAAAAAGGAAAAGAAGTTGACCTCATAAAATGTTTTGATGGTTACATAACTTTTGGTTGGATGATTGTTAGTTGCGAACTTTTTTTTTATAGCTTAGCAAAGTTCTCGCTGCAGCGTCGTAAAAAGCACATTTAACAGCTGTCAAACCATGGTGGAACCATACATGGCGTACGAGACTGCGTTTGGGGCAGAATGAAAATGACTCAAGTGTGTCGAGAGAAAGGGTTTCTCCTGTGGCGAGACGCGTTAAAAATTATAGAGTAGCGGTCCCTCTCGACCACGCATACCAATAACAAAAACATCCTGATAAGAACAAAACAACGATAAACCTACTTTAGAAACTTGTATAACGTTTGTTTATATTACAAAATCGACCATATGATATACATTCAGGTTCGCTAAATCAACTTTCATTGTCCTGTAGATCCAATCATCAGATTATAAACAATTGATTTGACATTTTTGTTTTTTAACCCCGACTAAACCCCGATTAAGATTCTGATCTAATTAAAATTTGTTGATCGGTCAGGAAAAATGAATAATCAAAGAATGTTCTCACGATTATTGAAGTGGAGATTTAAATTTTGAGGCGCGAAAGATTACACCCCGTTCGATTCATTAATTGGTTTCTTTTGTTTTTGGCCAGTTTTTCCCTGAAAGATTGATGCCGGGCAAGAAATTATCTGTTGCGGCGTGTGTGCTTCATCTTATGTCAGTAGTGCACGATCATACGTTGCGGCAGGACTGTTTTTGAAGAGCTCTGTATATATAGGAGAATAATAGCCGAACCGTGTCTCAATCGTGCTTTATGGGATGTAATTGCGGTTTGCAAAGGGGCCGAGGCGATGTTGAGCTTGCCCTCGTACCACTTTGTGACTGCACGTTACGAATTTAACCTTCATGGCGAGCTTAAAAATCAGCCCATTACGCTTTTTTAGAACACTCTACGTCTTCATTCTGAAATTATCGTGTAATTTAGATCACATCCCAACCGACTGGTAGATGAGCTATAAATGATAAAATACACGTTACTTAATCATGATTTACCGCGCGATCGGTTCAACTTAACTCCAATTTTGCATGTTTTTTTAGTTTTAATTTATTCAAAACCAAAAGACCTTCAAAAATTTTTAAACAGACACTGATTAAAAATAATATATCCCTTGGTCCAACACGAACATTTTTCATCGGTTGAAATAGCGGAAACAATTGTGATTATAATTAAACAAAAATTCTTTTAATGAGACCCTGGAAACATTGTTGCTTCCTTGCGTGACGTGATAAAAAAGAAGTTTTAATGAGAAATAAAGTCCGTTCATGAACTTGACATGGTCGAGGCCGTGATAATGCGCGCGGTGAATTGGTTCGTTAACCGGTGACATCTGTGAATTTGAAACGAAAAGACAAAATCTCGCCGCATGATGTAAGTGATATTTAGCGTAACATGTGCAATTATAGCGAGAGCGATGCCGGGGACTCTCGCCGGCAATGACCGCGCGCTGCTCCCCTACTTGACTTGAGAATGCAAATTGAATGCTACGAATCGTTCGTACCTCAGGGACAGATTCTGCGTGGTGCATATCGTTTGTCGTACCATCAGAAATTGTGCTTGTTTGTGTACCTTCGAGAGTACATTGATCTTTCGTATCAGCTTCCCATTTTTCAGTATTTATAACGTCGTCAACATTTATATTAAAATGAAAAAAAAAAAAAAAACTCAACAAATGTTTTCAGGCGCTGAAAATTTTGCAGAACCTGAACCTGGGTATGAATTTGGTCTTCGGACGCAAAAGATAATAAATACATCGCGATGAGAGCGATCCGGCAAGGTTGAGGTTACTTATGCTAATGTAAAAGTGCGCGTAAAATGCTACCAATTTGTACAATCAGTTTCCAGGAAGAGTAGGCCACGCACTGGGTTTTGCTCATCAAAGTGGCAGTAAACGTCACAACCTCAAGCGAAAAGGACCTCACAAATATTTATCAATCGTGAATATTTATCCAAGGGGCGGTTGTTTTTTTCCTCGTAACCGCCTATCTTTCTTTGGGCACCGTTTGGTGAATTGTGACGTGTCTGTTCGTTCAGGTGTTCGCAAAAATATAATTCCAAACAAAAAGACAAACAAAAAACGGGGAAATTGTTATTTGCAGTGATTTATTCTGTAATATCCTCTGGTTTCAATTTATATTTTTGCAATCATAAAATCACGAGATCCAGGTCGATAAATCTGCCCGATAAATTGTTTAATTCAATTAAGATAGAGGTTGGATGTCTGTTTGGCCTTATCAGAACCTTAACATTCAATTTCGATTTGGTCGCGGTAACCGGCGGTGCAGCTGCTGATCATTCGCTGATTTCTGATATCTAAATTACAATATTTCATTTCGGTTTTATCAAACCGTCCATCATCATATACAAAACTTCAAATTTATCTTTCGAAATTATACAGCTCATGAAATGTTTAACCTCCCGATTGCAATCACAATTCTTATCTTCGACCAATTGATTTTTTTAAATCTCGCAATTCAAATGAAAAAGCAACATCTTTCCATACATTTTCGTCCGAATTCGTCATCCAGGCGGATGCTGGACAGGACGAAAAAATAAAAAGGGAAAAGAAAACGCCCCAGCTGTTTAAGAATCAATGTATGGATTATAAAATAATAACATCAAGTGACTAAGTGGGAGAAAAGCGGGCAACCGTTTTCTGTGACGATAAAAACGCACATTCCGAGGGACATAAATTGCAAAAGACGTCAATAAGTATAAAAGCCTCTTAAAACCGGGACTGACCGATTGCGAGCGATAAAAAGCGAGTCGCAGAAATGGTGGACTAAGTCGTAACTGTAACACGGCTGCAATCGTGGGCGCTTGCCAATTACATAAATCTCTTCTGCGCGCGGAGAGAGCCTCGTCACAACACGCAACGAAAACCCCCTGCAAATATATACGCACAACAATGCGGGGCAACCGGATTCGCGTTTCGTGCCATTCGTGCATTCCCCGCGTATTTCTCCGACGGCTTCCCGGCTTTCTGCGCGTCGCCCCGAGCCGGAATTACGAGCACATCTCAAGCGGAAACCATCCGGAGCCGCTGCGCCTCCTACAAATAAATAATTAATGCCCCCGCGCGCTCCAAACTTATTATTTTCAATTGATTGTCTACAAATTAATTATCTCGGTTGGTTACAATTCTAATAATCATCGCTTTCAATCATTGAAATAAAAATAATTCGTTTTTTTTTCTCTATTTTACTCCACTTTTGTCCATTTTTTTCTACCTGCTCTCTTTGAAAATATTTCTCAAAAATCTCGTGGATCTTTTTTTCGTTTTATTTTATTTTATCTTTTTTTAATCTTTTTTTTCTAGTAATATATTTTTGCACGCTGGCGAGTAAAATATAGACACATTATATGAAAATATTTCCAACACTTTCATTTGCACTATCGACGCAAAACCGGAACTTGGTTTTTGCACGCCTCCCTCGAGTCATCGTCGTTTTCCTACTAGTTGATGATGACTCAAGGAGGAAACCTATCATTCGAATAATAAGAGCTTCAGTAACAGGCCACTTGGTAACATTTTTTGTGTAGATTTCGAGTTCATTGCTTTCAGTGATTACGCTCAGGGCTTCTACTTGCGCCTCGTCGAGCTCTTGCCACTCGGTGAGAAAAAAAAAAAAAAAAAACCGACGCTTTTTGCGTAATAGACGGTGTACTCCAGAAGTCGCATCATTGACGACCGACAATCGCGATATTCTGCATCCGTTCAATCAATTATTTCCACATCTTTCATATTTTTTTACCCCTCGGTATCATTATACCACGAATTGAAAATTAACATAATTTTTCCTACATTAAATTTTGTCATAATGGTTCAATCTAGATCACATGTATAAGTTATTTCGAGTCACTTTTGTGCGTCGAATATGGTTCGAAAGAAATTTTTGTGTCCATTTGTTCCGCAGGTGACCTTGAACGTTGAATTCCAATGTGCTCAATGATATAAAAATTATGAAAGAATATGTTAATATCATCTTGATTCTATGTTACTTTATGGCCGGATATAACATTTGTATGTAGATTCGCTCTGGCGCAAGAAGTTGGCTTTGTGAACTGCCTGCCGACCGTCGTGTATCGTCTTTCGAACAGCAGTTGAAATGCGCAGTGTGACTCACTCTTTTGCAAATTCAATTAAGCCCGTCCCGGCGCTCGCCGGACTCAAAGTTATCGGCCACTTTTTCCACTCGATTCCCATTTTGTTTCACTCAAACTCTTCACACTCATTGTCAAATTTAATTGCAAACTTTTTGTCCGTTTGACTTTTTCAGATGGCAGAATCTCTCTTTAGTTTCCTTTTCAAGTTCAATTGGACTTTCAAAATCCAGCTGGGCGCAATTTTCTTCCAATCCGGGCATGGTGTTTTTCAAGTCAGAGATATACACGTCTTCTTTTGCACGACGGAGATAAGCGAGGCGATGTCGCTCGGGTCAGTAGAGAGTTGTTTTTGCGTGCAAATGAAAGCAAAATTCCATGCTCTTGACACGACCTGCCTCTCGGCGATGCGAACACGCGAAAAAACGGAAGTACATCATGTGCCGCCGTGCGACGCCGCAAACGAGAAAAAACGTCTCGACAGACACTGGTTTTTTTTTAATTTTTTTTTCTTCAGACTGCATAAACGTTTTAGCGCGCATTAAAAGCCGCGACTAAAAATGCTTGTCTTATTTTGTACAATTAAGCTCGCCGGATTTCGTGGTTAATTAATTTTCCCATCATATCCATGGAAGAAAAAATAAGAAACGAAAATGATTCTGAGAGTGACAAAAATTTGGATGGTCATTTTTTGTTTAATAAAAAAAGCATTTCAAGGTTTACTGTAAAAATTTAAATTCTGCACGACATGTTTTCGGGTTCGGAAATGAAGTTCGCAGATGGCTCGCGGCCCAACGGGGCGTTTATGTGTGCGGCACATGGTGTACACAAACAGTTCACAACAGCTTGTCCTACGAAAACGTCAGTTGTTACCAGAAAAATCAAATTACGCGATGTTTTTTTTTCAATCTTCCCTGTTTGATTCAGGACAATTTTTGAAATTGAACAGTAAATTTTTCGTTATCCATCAAGTTTCGTGTTTATTTTCAATCATCAAAGTATTATATTTCTGCATGCAAAATGGTAAGATGGTAGTAACAAAATTGGAGAAATCTACAGTATATAAAGTGGAACTAATTGAAGCAGTCGGGTAAATATGAAAATTTAATTCAACTCGGACGAAGATTTTATCGCGGCGCAGAATTCTCGAGACTTGCCAATGTCAAAGAACAGAGAGATCAATTGAAATTTAAAATAACACGGTTCAAATTAACTCCCTCGAGGATGAGCAGTCTTTTTTTGTTTTGTCGCAGACTGCGTGGCAATCAACAATGAAAAACCAATTATAAGTTGAGTCTCCGAGTTTAAAACAGGGCGACTAATCAACTCGACGAAATTTGACACGAACTTTACAATAAAACAAATCTACATTCTGCTAATTTGATCTTGACAAGTTTCAATTCAACTTCGAGACGTTGGCATTGTACAATTTCAATAATTGGATATCGAATAACAATTCGGCGCATCTTTTCAGAATTCACAGGTCGGTTTCAGCGTCTACGAAATTATATTTCCAAACCGCAAAACGTTATGATTGGTTTTAAAAAATGGTCTTAAATTGTACACAAATCGGCTTAATGTTCTTAGGTTCGAATTTCAACCTCGAACTCAGTTCGTGTAATTAGGATTTGGCTACATAGGAATCACGCGATTTGATTCTGCGAATCGAAGAGTCATGGTTTAGCTTTGGCAACCTTGACTTTTTGCCATCCGATTGTGCCACGGATTAGAGGCCGGGATATAAAAATAATCGTTTGAAATTTAAAGAGCCATAAGCTTCACTTCAACGTCTTGTCCGAATTCATTAGGTTTATAAAAACGTTCCTTTTTTTATTTCAACGAAACCTCTCGCGCGTCATATCGCATCTGCATAATTTAACTAGTCGAGCCGGCTTTAATTCAAATCCCACTGACACGGTCATTGTTCACCTAAAAATAAAACCAAGTGGGTCGAACAGGGAACCAAATTACAGCGCGGATAGTTTGCATATCAAAGAAATGGGTTCAGTTAATTAAAACGACTCTGCGCCAAAGAAAATATCGGCGCGGAGAATTTTTCAATCAAAAACCATCCCCGAACGTCAATAATTGATACGAAGGAGATGTCTTTGTGCAGATCGTTGTTCGATTGCCTTCTCGGTACAATTTTGAGATTGAAAATGTTTCAATAAAAAAAATAGTATAGCAGACGGAGTTTGATTGAAAGTATACAATACAGTTAACCAAAAAAAAAAAAAAAAACGTGTTCCAATCTCATCTTTTACAAAACATTGTGCAAATAGGATGTCTGCGACTAAAAAAATTGAACGAGCAAATCGAACGCCGGGGAATAAAATTATTCTCGAGATTTTAAAGAAAAATAATCATGTTTATGGAAGCTCATGAATTGTTGCAGAATCGTCCAAGCAGTCGCATACGTTGGAGGATCTACACAGCTCGAGACATTACGATAACTTTGTAAGCAGAAACGATCGGTTGAGTGTCACATAAGACCGTATTACCGTATTATGAATGGAAAAGGAGTTGGGAGTGAATATAAAAGTAAGGCAAGAAGTGGTACGAAGAGTAGCAAAGAGAATAAGAAACAAAAAAAAGAACGAAATCACGAGCGAAACAATAATGACAGTCGGGTCGAATGGAACAAGCCGGAAAGGTGCTGCAAACTGTTGGCGGCCGAATTATTGTTATGATTGGGTAGATATACGCGGCGACTTTTTTATTTTCATCACGATTGTTCGGGCTAGATAAAGGCTTTCTCGTTGAAATTTACAACGGTTACCTAATTTTATTAATTCGACGATACCAGGCCAAAGTAAAAGCAAAAACGATTTCACGGAACGCCGCTTTCGTGTTTCCTCGAAAACTCGCGCCGCTTTTTCAATCGGCGACTGTCAATGCAGGCGAGGCTCGGCCAACTTGATTTACGTTTGCGAAACGTCATAATAAAATTGTTACTAACAAAATTGCTGAAATTTCGTTACGGATTTTGCAATCGGGTTTGTTTATTTTTTCAAAGGTGAACGACCTTTTGGAACGAAAATAAAAATTCCTCTCCGTGGCCGGACCGGTTAATTACACAAATACAAATGAGAGGGAACGATCATTTTTGTGAAAATTATTGTTCCAGCTTGTGAAACGTAATTTGGCAAAATTTCCGGATGAAATTTTGCGTGCTCGATGTTTTTTTTGGAGTTACAAATAATTGACGGTTCGTCTCATAATTGAAGCACAGTTGCCTCCATCAATTAGTACATTTTTTCTGAAACCAAAAACGATTCGTTTTTTGATTTTTTTTTGGTATTTCGAAATTTAAACTATTCATCTTTGAATAAATTGAAACGAATTTGATTAAGAGAAAGTTACAAGATCAACGGTGAAGAGATTTTAATTGAAGTTTGTGGGGTTTCACTTAATGCGTCTCTGACAAGTGCGTGTAAATACACGGTACATTATATTATTCGTGAGATTGAATTCGCCTCGTACGCACCGTTCGCGCAGCGGAACACATTGTGGGTGTAAAATCATTGTGATCCACGATTACGCGGGGGTATCATCTTTTACTTCCGATAGGATCACTTTTCTTTGTGCGCTCGAGGTTGTATCACCGTCATTACGTTCGAGCACATCTCCCATTGTACAAACGTGAACGGTATCGCACAATCGCGATACATCTGATTTTTTTTTCATCAAAAAAAAAAAAAAAAAAAAAAATTCTAATGATAAAAAAAAGGACAGAGTACAAAATGTTCAAACTATTACACTATCAGAAATTGTCTAAATGGTTTTTTGTACGATGAGAAAAAAATGGTTGTTATTGAAAAGGGAAAAAAAAAATTTTTTTTTCGTTTTTGCAAAACTTCTTATGTGACATGAAATCGTGCATTTAAATATAATGCCACAAGAAAGCGGCACTCAAACAGTTCATTATATTGCCGTCCGCTTCATAAATACCATCGACTTTTTCGCCCGCGGCTTTGAGTGCGCGATCGCTTTTGACAAAAATGCTTTATCCGTTGGCAAAGAGGCTGTTTTTTAAGTCTGCCGAATAGCCTTGAGCATTGCGTTTGGTCGCAAAACGTATCAACGCGAAGCGACGCATGCTAATATTTCGATAAAAGGTGTAAATTCAATATTATCCAAGTCAGCGCAAACGATACGTTTATCGACCGGATATTTTATACGCTCTCTCGAGCGTCGCAAAAATGGGACCGAATTGCCCGTCGCGATTGTACCTTCGCACCCAGGAGGATGTTATCGATCTTTATCGTGATGCGCGGATTTTTTCAATACAAAAAAAAATTATTTGCAATGCTTGGACACAGAGAGTACAATTTATTGCAGAAAATTGCAATGTTGCATTTTATGGCAAAAATGCTTCCTCGCATTTTATATGATTTTATGACTCATATTTTTTTCAATTTTTTTTAACAATTAATATAACATATTTTTATTAGAAATTTTTTTAATAAAAAATTATGATTACAAAATATAATCAAAAAATTAATACTCTGATTTTTTTATCTTTAATGAAATTTGTATTTAATTTTTTTTTTGGGTATATATAACAGTACATTTTTTTATTACAAAATTCTTACACAAAGTAAGTACATTGTTTCAGGTATACTTTGGACACCTCCGCAATGTTCTTTTAGTATCGAAGACGCATGCTCAACGCTTAAGGAATACGTGCAAACATGTAACCTGTCTCCTCTTCGCTACAAACGGATGCTTTCGGGCGCGAGTGGGCGTCCCGCCACGACAATTCATAGCATTTTCAAATTGACCGTCACCAGGATCGCACATTCGAATTAACTTCAAAGTGACGTCCATATAAATAACCAACTGTGACCGGGTATATTTTTACACATTTCCATCATTCGAATACCCAACACCGGGGGACGAAAAAGAGAGGTTTCAAAAAGGAGAGAGGGATCGTATGAAGTTTGTCTTATCTGTGTTGAGCAGACAAGTAAAAATGGGTGAGCGACGGCACAAAAAGACGACGATGATATCCCCCCAAGAAACGATTCGAATTTAACGGCTTGATTATCGGTTGTAATCGAAGAAAAGAATTTTCGACAATGCCCGGGCTTCAGACGTCGATAAATGCTTTTTAGTTGGAAATCGCTCTAGTACGAAACGAAACGCTTTTTTTTTGTCTCGCTCAAAGTCTTTTGTGGGGTTTCGCTCAAACTCTCTCATCTTTTCCAACAGATAAGCGTTTTTAAGAGACTAAATACGGATTCCAGGCTGAGACATTTTCAATTGGAAAAATAAGGGGAAAAAAAGTATCATCACGATTGAAAAATAGTCTCGTTCGTTTTTATAGGATCGATTAGATCGCATCAGGGATATAAGATTGTCACACCGCTCTAAGTGAACTGTCGCTCAGCATTGACAAATAAATTTCCGGATGGCTGATTTTTATTGACCAGTAGCCGTTGACAGCGATAAATTGCTTTCGCGATTTTTCATCAAACGCGACGTTTGAAATTTTGCAAAAAAAGAAAACATTTCTTTTTGAACACAAACGTTTTTTGAACGTCAAATTAATTTTGCACATAAGAATTCTTTTGTAAACAAAAACAGAAAAGTTATTATGAAGGATAAGAAGTTCCGATTTTTCTTGTCCGACTGTTTCTGAAGTTTCCGCCTGAAAAAAGTTGTAATGACTCAATCAGCAAGGTGAAAGGTCACGGAAGGCTGGCAAAATTGAGCAGACTCGGAGGAAAGTATACGATTGGCTCTTTCTTTTGTTTCGCCTTTGACTGCGATCCAACGAGTCGTTAATTTACGAGGTTTACGTGTGAAATCGACTTTACGCAACGAAGACGCGATTAATTCAACGCCACGCTTCATTAACCTGGCTCGCTGCTACATGTGTTTACAAATGCCCCGCGTTATATTTGCTCGCGCCATAATGCGAGTCTGATTAATCGAGATCGATGCACGCTGATACTCAGACAATGATGTTGACGACACGCATTCTTACACCCATCAATTTGTAAATCACTTTTCGCTGCTGCCAATCCTAATAATCACATATTGTTGACAACTTTGTACATTTTTCATTTTTCATCCAACCAGAAATCAATCCAACGACTTTTCTTTTTTTCTAATACAATTTTTATTTTGTGTAGCAACAAATTTTTCTTCTCTTTTTTGTTTTTTATCATCTATCAAAACTCAATCAAGTTTTTTTATCTCTGCATTCTAAAAGCTCTTTGATCAAAAGATTTTTTATCAAAATTGATAAAAGTCTTTTGAAGAAAAATTGTGACTAAAAGTTGTAACTAAAAATTTTGAAAAGTGTATACAAAATTGAAAAGAAAAAAAAATGATGAACAATTTATTTATAATGAAATTTGAGAGCAATTTTGGAAAGGTATGTTTTGTTGTATAATGAAAGAGCAAATGCAATTGAATTCTCAGACAAAACGTCAGCTTGTTTTCAGTTTTACGATGTTCTCTGATGCCGGGAGCCAATTCGCAGCTGCAAACTTCGATTCCCGGCTTGCAGAATGGGTCTTGTTTCTGACGACTGTTAGTTAATTAGCGTTGCAATCATGGAAATGAAGTGCTCGTTTGGCACACGTACATGCCAGTCGACGAAAACCGAATAATCGAGATGAAATAAATCCGAATTCGTCGAGCGAATGATGAACGAACAAGCGCGCTTCCGCCTGTCTGCCTCGCTTTTTCCATTCGGTTATAGAGGAAAAGCGAAAATTCAGATCGTAAATATTACGTCGAGATTAACAATTTTGGAACGATGTCATTCCCAGGTTTCATTGTTGCACGATAGATGCTGCATGGTAACATTGTTATGATTTTTTTTTAACTGCTCTTCTACGTTAGTAGAAAATTGCTCAACGTAAAATGAACAAATTTAACCATTTTCAGTACACAATTATTTACACAAATTTAATTGATGAAATTGAATGCGGTTACAGTTGTTTTAATTTTCCGAATGAAAATGAAGTCGTCAGAGAGACAGGGGCCATTATTGACTTAGTTCCGTCTCATTGCGAATTATTCATCGGGTTCTGGTGTACGAAAATTACATTCACTTTGAAAAGGGAAATTTCATTCATAAATTCTAGAAATAATTAAGTCTAACAAAAGATAGGAAAGAGTAATTTAAAAGTTACAACAAATGATGAAAGATGAAATAGAATAACGCAACATCTCAGTAAAAGAATATAATAAATATTTGAAATGTCTTTCAAAATAGGGTCAATACCAGCTTAGATGCATATTACACTGGGAGATAAAATAACAACAAAAAATATGAGAAGTACGAGAGAGTGATTTTGAAAATTACATTTTTAATATTCTCATAACAATTTTTAGCGGTATTAAATAAATAGCAATTAGTTCCCCCGCACCAGAGGTTGAGACATATTTCATCTTTGGTTATCCATAAAAATGTAATTTATTTTTTTATAACGCAGATGCAATAAAATGTTTTTATGATCGATGAGAAATGGTTCGAATTTCATGGAACAACGTGATCGAAGGCTGATTGAATATCATACATGAATAAATGTTACATGAACTCGAAACAAGCGACCAATTTTCGTCCTTCAATTTTACCGGATGATTTTCAAAGATAAATTTTGCATTTGCACATTTACAATTAAAAAAAAAAGAAAGAAAAGAAACGAACGACAAAATTTTATTTTGAATTTTTGGAATTGTTCACTTGCTTCGGTAACGATTAGCCTATCATGTCTGATGACGGATGCGTTGATATATCCAAAAATTTTTGTGGGATTACCAACAAGCATGGCAACTGGGCTAAGCGAAACGACACTCTTCAAAAAACACTCACTCAAATCAAGAAAACCATCCTCAGCTTTTGAATTCTGAATGCAAGAGAAACTTTTCTCGGACCAAAGAAATCATATCTTCTTCTTCGTCCAAAAAGTTTTCAGTTACAACGACTCGTTGATCGGAAATGGATTTTTGGTTTTGAAGAATAAGAAGAATAAGTCTCGATCGGAGCAGTAATTTTTGAGAGTGGAAGCGCATGCTATTAGTGAAGTGTACACGTACCCTGTACCACGTGGCCACCTGCGAGGCACTCAAAAAAGGTGTGAAGCGGTGATGCCGTTACCAGGATTACCATGTCGTGAAGGTGAAGTGGTCGGACGGACACACACGTACGTACACATAGTCACGTGATCGGGGTGTTTAATCGAAGTCGGCCCCGGGGAGGTAAGAAAATTCGCAACAAAAAAAGAAACAACAACACCAAAATCAGAACATGTTCAGCTCAAGCTACACCTTTTAATTTTTTTTCAGCTGTGCATATTTGTACCACTGAATTCGATAACAATTGCCTCTCACATCCCCATCCTAAAAAATGTTGTACTGCCAATGTGGCAATCCTTGCGAATCATTAATTTTGAATTTGTTTTGTCTCCCCCTAATGCCAAATTAGAATCTTGAATTTTGCAACAAATTTTGCAGCAATTCTCGTTGCCTCTGGGTTGTTGAATTTTTGTTATCGCAGTCAGTACTAATTTGAAATCGGTCGAAGAAAGCGGGGAATAGGAAACTCGTGGTCGGTGCAGTTTCTCTTATCCTTCATCTATGCCAAAAAAAAAAAAAAAAAAAGAAAAAAAAAAAAAAAAAAAAAAAAAAAAAAAAAAAAAAAAAAAAAAAAAAAAAAAAAAAAAAAAAAAAAAAAAAAAAAAATAGTGAAACAATGACCCGGTAAATAAGGCTCGTGGATCAAAGGATTAGAGACGTACGGGACAAGAACACGAAAATCAATCACACATCAAATCATAATTGACAATATATCCTAACTACAAAATAATTTTATTTTGATACAAAATAGTTGTTATATAAAAAACTTTCAATAAAACGTTTATAAATAAATAAAAAAGCAAACAAAATTGTGACTGATTTTCGAGCCAAGAATATAGAGTGGCACGAGATTGCAATATTTAATCTAGGTGCAAAGTAGGTACATATGCAAAAATCAAATTTTGCTAGAGAGTTGTGTGGTAACTTGAAAAGTAATTTAAAAAACGCAGTGGGGGTATTGCTTATAAGGAGACATATTTTTGGGGTTCTCGGTGCTGTACCTCCTGACTCCCCGAAGGTAAGCATGTGGGAAAGAAAGACGACACGCGTGAAAACTCGACGTTACACAATAGTGAATATACAATATCAAATTGTTGGCAAAAACAGCATCTTCCAAAAAGCGTAAGCGACACACTGACACTTGTATAGCAAGTACTTTTTTCTTCTGCTCTGATTAATTAATTTATTTGTTTCAAATGTTAAAAGCCAATTGACATTACAATTTCGCGTTCAAGCTCTCAAATTAAATTTACATTTTTAATTTCCTTTTATTTCACCAACCATGATGAATTCGACTGCTGCCTATGACAAATGCAATTAAAATATTTACGCCTCATAAATTTTACAACCAAATGGAGTCTTCGTTTCAATAATCGCTGATTCAATTATATTGTTCAGCAATACAGTTTAATTAAACCGAGTTATTTCAGTTCCCAACATTGTGATTATTTAAATTCGTATCCAATTGAACAGTGGAGAGTTTCTTTATTTATTTTTTTGTTCAAGTTCAAATAAAAAAAACATCATTAATCACGCCCAGTAAAATGTCAGGTATTAACTATTTGAACGGAGAAATGTAATTAGCGATTGATTTTAATGCTACCAGTGGCATAACTCGGCGGCTCGAGCGATAAGTTTCATTAAGTCAAGAAAGCATTAATGCTTCCTTGAGATTGAGATTTGACGAACGCTCAAAGTTCAATTTCGTTAGGAGAGAATATAAGTCCCGTGGTGGGAATCGCTCCCATCATTATGTGAAAGTTTACACAACTGCCTCTTTGTTAATCAAGGCACAGTCGAATTTATCATTCAAATATGGAGTATCAATCAACTTAATAAAATTATGTGAATTTTTCATTTCCATTTTTTTGTTACAGTCGGACCTGCGAGGATTGAATCAAAAATTGAATCAGAAAGGTGAATGGGGAGAGCTGAAAATGGTGCATTACCTTGGGCAAAGAAGCGAGGCACTGTTGCTTGACGTCCCAGACGAGCTGGTCCTTAGGGAACTGGAGGCATTTGCTGACGAAGAGCTCGGGCACGTGAACCCGGGCCAGCAGCACGCCCTCCTCGACGGGTCCGGCCTCCGAGAGCTCCTGCTGCTGATTTTGACCTTGGGACTGACCTTGCCCTGCGTTGGCCGGAGCTTGACCGACTCCAGGAGCCGCGCCCTGCTTAGGTCCCGCCTCCATCGCAAAGACCTCTCGTTGCCTCAGGGTCCGTTCACCGTGGCATCACATCTGCAACACGACAGATAATTACGATTGATGCGTTTATGTCGTCACACCAATCTCACTTTTCATTTTACACTCTTTACGTTCATTGATGAGAATATGATTGCGTGACCGAAACAAAGCCTCGGTCAACGATTTTGTTTTTTCATTCCTGCCTTTTATTTCACCTGCCGTACCCCCTTCCCCCTCCACCCCTCAAGACAAGAAAGAAATTAAACGAATGCGAAAAAAATATGACCGACGAGTAATTTTTGTAGTGTTAATAAAATTGCAATTCCCTTTGGTAATGTTATGACAGTTTTTGTATGGGTGCGGCGTTCCCTACATTGATTAACAAAATCACAATCATGTTCTTGCGACTACAATTGGTCGCGCGAACGTTTTCAAGCCTGTAATTTGTTTTGGCCTTTGCGCGCAAAGTAAAAATTGAAGAGAGAGAAAAAAAAAACACTTTAAGAGATTGAAAATGAAAAAAGTAAAAACGTATGATTTGACGGAAAACAAATATGAACATTGTAAATTGCACGGTCCGGATTGTGCATGAGCCATTAAATCGGTGTTTTTATTTTCTTTAAGATGTAGTAGAAAATTATTGGCTGAAAAAAAAATGTTGGGTGAAAGCCTTTCTATTATCCAGATCGTCAGACAGGTTTTGGAATCGTTATTTCAATCAGGGTATATGAAAAATCATAAATTTTTCATCTGTTTGTTAAATCAGTGAAACTGATTAGATTAATTTGAACCAGATCTGTATGCATTGCCGCGCGCATTGCAAAACAACCGAATGAAATATTAAATTATTATCTTTCCATCAAACGAAATTAACAATGATAACTGAATACTGAACATGGCTTAATTTCTTAGAACCGCGACCAGCTGGCGCTCTCTCACTCTCTCAGTGCAACTTAGTTATCATTCACAAAAAAATAAACAAGTTTGCAGATAACTCGATCCGCATCGCTGTATAACCGATAACTTTTACTTTCATTCGGTGCATTCTAATCGTAAAATACTTCAATTTTGCTATGCACTTTATTAAATCGTAAAGCATTTTATAGGGGAAAGTCGAAAGATGAGTTCCCAACAAAAACTTAGATTTTTTTTTCAAGGATGAGAAATTTATCATGAAATGTACATCCGATTTTTGTCCACCTTACCAATCAATCTCCAATATTGTTGCAACCATTTTATATCAACAGTGTCATGCTGTGAAAAATTGTATTTTTTTTTTTGAAAGTGTAATTTATAACGTTGCGAATTGCTGTTATGGCGAATTTTAATTGATGTTCGGCATAAGTGTTATTGTGCTTTTCATAAAAATACGAGCGAGTTTATGTCATCCCCTTTATCTCGAACTTTATGGTCTGTTCTTTGAATAGGCGAACACATGGTGGAGACACTCTCATTAAAAATTTCGTTTATAACTTGGGGTTGCCGTCACTTCGCGCAGGAGAAATATAAATAAAGTTTATTTATACAAAGACTTAATTGTTAGCCGAACATCTTGATGGCTGTTGCACAAATTTTTGTACACGTGAAAAGACTATTCAGTAGTTAGTGCACCCTAAATAACTTTGCCATAAACTTTCACATTTGACGTTTTCAAAAACCAAACAAACAAGCGAATAGACAAAACTCAAATGAATGAAAATTTACAATCACTTTAACCTTATCAGAGTTGATTATAAAATATATATTTTGATAAATTTCACAAAATGCTGAATTTCCGTCTAATGCTTCCATAAATCTGAAGATCCTGAAAAAAAAACCATCGGCAATGTTTCAAACTTATTTGAAAGTAGGGAAAAAATTGATTTTACATAAACTCAGCCTTGAGGAAATCTTTCATTTAATTAGAAATGAAATATAACTGCGAAGCTCGTTCGTGTAACTGCTAACTACGATGCCTCATAAATTAACGTGTGTGCCCCACATAATAATCATAACACAACGCCTCTAGTTCCCCAGCATTCGCCGATTCTAGGCCAATCAGAAAATTTACTACTCCTTCTTATTATCAATAAACACGAAACGAGATATTTCTCACGATCAAAATTTTCGATCCCTGTAATGAAAGAAAACACCGCGGGACTTTCATTATGCGGATGATACAGCAGTCTTGCCCGTCGCGGAAAAAGGCAATGATGATGAACAAATTAGCGATTATTAATTCCACTTGTTTTATCCGCCTTGTCATAATTTTTCACGCCAATGAAATAAAAAACGCCTTTACATCATATTTTATTTAATTACTATTCCTTGATTACGCAAGGTTATCTGTTATGAGAAAGTTTGATATTTTTATAAATCTTTAACACTTTCACTTTACAAATATCTGCGCAACGTTTGATGAAAAACAAATAAAGCCAATCGGTATGATCTTTGCAATCAACCACTTTGTGCATTTTTTTATTATTTTATTCGCTTTTTATGATCACAATGATTTCCAATCGAATATTCTTTATTCTGAAATAGATGATTTTCTAGTGCAAAAACAAGACGAGATAAAAATAATGATGAAAAATTTCTTTTATTGAATAAAAATTCAAAAGATCAATAAAATGACTTTATTGGGTCGATGGAAAAGGGTGATAAAATAAGGTTGACAAAAAATGTTTGTATCATATTTAACGCAGGACTTGCAATTAATTTTCATTGGCGAAAAAAAGTCGTGTCAAATTACTCTGACATTCGGTCGTATGCGACAGCGAGGAATCGCACGATCTTGAGGAAGAGATCGTCGCGTGCAGAAACAAGCCGGTTATAATGTCGTAACTTGATATTAAACGCTTCCACGTGGTTCGACCATAAGAAGCGGAAGTCTCAGGTGCGTCGGCTGCGGCGCAACTTTCATTCATATTTTCTTTGCAATCAACTTTTCAAGATCGCAACGTGTCGCAAATTAACGAACACGCCATTCGACAGCCACTTCGTTTTCGCTGTTATTAATTAATTACACCCTTAACCGCCCGTGCTATTCGTTGAATTTTAAATTTCAACGTTTCAACTCGACAATCAAAACTTGACGTTTTCTATGCTTGTTCTCCATATACTATTTTAGGTCGAGAGGTCAACTTGAAAATACATCGACTATATTTTTGGGTTTGTTTTAATTTTTTTTCCTTCCTCTATTTTTGCTAATTTCAACGTTTGATTTCGTCGATATTTTACTTGGATACTAAGTGGGGAGCTTTTTAACACTTCTTCGACCCGAACTTTTGTGCATATTTATATAGTTCGTTATAACGTTAGGCAGGTTAAATTTTGTCCATGTTCCCGTTAACCTTTCAATATTGTAGCACGTTTTCCAATCGGTGTCTGTGCGTTATGTAGTTTTAAAGCTTGTGAATAATTATGCGGTTCAAATGTCAGTATTGTATAAATTAATTATCCGCCGGTTAACAAGGTACTTAACCGTGGGTAAAAGTTTTGGAAATTCACAAATTATTTGCACGGAAAGAGTTGTACAACAAGTCTGTCGAATTCAAAATGAATAAGTACGCTTTTCAACAACGTTCAATTTGTCCACATTTTTAGTCAAATTGATTATAATCGCAACGGTTTCTCAAACCTTTTCCATATATGTTGCAAAAATGTAAACAAATTGGAAAACAAAAATTACAGAAGTACATTATTGAACTTGATCCATTGCAATTTACCGATCTAGAAAGTCATAAAAGGAGTGACTGAGGTACAAATTTATATCGATTTATCTTCGTTCGTCGATTATACGTCAATCCGATGACATCACGAGATGAGATATTGAAATTTCTAATCCAAATAAAGACCGCTGGAAACTGATACAATAATTGATGTAACGATGGTGGATCATTAAATATATCCAACATTCAATCAAAATGATGTCAAAAATTGTTAGCTTCATTATAAAACAAATTCTTGAATCTCTTCCACCGAAGTGTAAAAAAACGTTGAAATTACATAAAAGATATTGGTTTCAGGAAAAGAGGGTGTATGTTTGAAGTTACGGAAGTATCGCGACGACCGTAGATAACTTAAGACGTGTTAAGCGCCAATAGGATATGTGTATACATAAACTTGTAGACCGTGATAGCATGACACATTGTTAGAAGTCGAAAGTTTGGAGTGAAAGTATATATGACATTGCGTATTCCGTTGTGTATGCATATTTGATAGTCGCGTGAAAATAAATCGCTTAAATGACAGCGTATTTATAGAATCTGTGAAACTAAGCATGATCAATTGCACCTGATCAATATCACTTTTCTTAATAACGAACTTTACTTTTCATTTCGATTTATCAATTTATTTTATAATATATTTTATATTTTTATCAGAATTTTACATTTTAGAGTAACAGATTCAGGTGTATTTTTTTATTCCTCAATTGTTAATTTTTCTTAATGTATATTATTTGTTGTAAAAACAAAAAATAATGAAAAATAAATAATATTCATGGCAGATACATTTTCTCTATTTTCATCTCGCATTGTTCTTCATTTTATCAGAAAATCCATTACGGCGGAAATAAGATTCAAGAAAACGCCATGGGGGTGAATAGTAATGGTGACAACGGAACACAAATTTCTGCAAACTGCGTGTTCCCGTCTGCGTTGCATTCTAACGAATGGAAAATAACGTGCTCGTTAGGTTTCGCGCGTTCGTTGTCTTTTCCGCAGCAGCCTTGATGTTAATTACATTCGTATCAGAGTTAAGAGCGTGATGTTTTCTTGACTTAAGAGAGTCAGGCCCGACGAAACACTTTAGGCTCGCAAATATACAGCGGCATGAAAAAAAAATCAAAGACATGAAAAGCAAGAGGAAAATTCAAAAGGAAAAAAAAACTTCCCGCCCTCTCGGCAGAGGAGAGGTGAGACCTGAACAAAAAATGTGTTCCTTTGATTTCTTCACCGCGTTGCAACGCGCGACGTTGAAAAATTCACCGAGACAGAGATCACTTTATCATTCGCCCTTTTCGGAATTAATCATCTCAATTAAAAACATTTCCCTGGCAATTCTTTTGCGCCTCGTCGCGCAATGTCTAATCAATTTCGCGATAATTGACGTCATCCTTAACTGCAAAACGTTATCAGGGGTGTGTGTATACACACCTCTATCAAAATTTCCTTCTGATCAACACCGCGCGCGAGAGCCATTTTTCAAAATTAATGCGCCGACTCGCGGAGGACCTTGCGCGTGGGCGTTTGCCGCGTTCCCGTGGAAACAGCGATTTATGATGCGTACATAAAATGAAACACTATACGACACATTCGCTTTTTGCTTCAGCTTTTTTTATTTTGATTGCAAACAAATACACAAAACGAAACGCAATGGGCTTTTATCGAAATCCCAACGAGTTTTAATTTGTAACCGAAAACGTGCGGAACAAATTTTCACAAATTTGTAAAACCAAATTGTTTGTAAAAAATGCACCGGTTGTGTGATAATCGACCGGGTTGATAAATTGTTGAAAAGTTTGAGTTCATGTTTTCGTGTACGGCGTGTTTCAGAGCCGTAGAGTGCGCTCTGTTGCCGGGCCGGAATCATCTGAAAAGCATTCCCCCGTTGGTGTTGGTACGTGCAAGCGCGGAGATTAAAGATTCATTTTCAAGCTGAGTGTATGCGTATACAAACCGACATATTTCATCAGACGCGATGCTAAGAAGACCGGCGATTACCTCATTACGTCTTTACTGTTCTTCCGATTGCAATAACTTGTATGTTTTAATGCGAAGCATCGCGATTCCGCTATCATTAACATATTGTTTTTAAGTGAATAATTTACAATCTTCATTACTCAGTTGGGAATATTTTGTTCTTTCTATTTTTTGAAAAATTTATTATTCTTTTAAATCCTTTTTCAAAATGCCTTGTTTTTTTGATATGTTTTTAGTTTTAAAAATATTCCGAATTAAAACTGATTTTTCATCCTTCTACCTTTTTCACATTCATTTTGTAATGTTCATTTACTTTATGAATTTTTAAATGAGTAATTTTTTCCAATCCTTTTTATTATTTTTGATAATTCATTTTTTTTTAATTTGAACTTTCTTTCGAGTTTTGAGATGTATTCGAGAGAGAGAAAGTGTATTTTTTATTTTGCGATCGAAATTGAAAGGTATGAAAAAGTGGTCGTTTTTGTCCATTCACCCTCCTTGACAAACGCATACTTTGATGCGTCTGCTCAAGACAAAGACATGGAGTGGCGCAACGTATAACAAGCAACGCGCACCCCCGTCGCGGATGCACACGCATCAGGCCGACAGAAGTGACAGCGAAAGAGAGCAAAAAGAAGAGAACGTGACGCTGCGTCAACGTTCGCCAGCAAAGAAACACGCCACATGGCTAACCTGCCGCTCTTTCTTCTCTCTTCTTTTAAACGTGCACGCGTGACTAAAGCGCTTCGAGATCGCGCACGTAATTATGCACAGAGCGAGATGTGCCCTGCCCTACAGTTCGCGATAACTTGTAAGGAAGCGGTTGTAAACAATCTTTTGTTTGGTCGACTAATTCGCTGGGGTTTCAATTTTTCTCATTTCTGTTTTATTATTTGAAAATGTTTACATCTCATTTTTTGATTTTTTTCAATTAAAACAAATAAAACTGACAATATTTCTTCGAAAGAGAACATGTGTTCTATAAATATTGACGGAGGGAAAGTTGAATCCCTTTTTATGAGATTAATGTTTTATTACGAGGGTTAATAGCGTCGTCATATTACATTAAACCTCGGAAAAGTCGAGGGACAGTGCAATAGGGCTTAAGTTAACATTTTTTCTCCCTTTTTTCCAAGGGGGACGTTAGTTGAAATTGTTTCGATCGCAAATAATTTTTTGTAGTTGAAAAAAAAAGTGATTCAATATTGTTTAGGTAAGAATGATACACTTTTGTTTGTATAAGATTAATTTTAATTCACCCAAGTTGATGATCAACTTGATATTTTTCTAATAACAAGTTTATTTTATGAAGCGAAAAACCTTACCAATTGAACCGTTTTCCGACAAAACAATCTGTCATTGTCAAGTGTTATTCAAACTGTCATCAATCAATTATGAACTACTTTTGAATTTTTACCGAAAACAAAAAGCTCATTAATCATTTTTCCCGTTGGCTTACACCGTGCCACAAATGATACCAATTATTATATTCTGACTAATCTGTAATAGCTTATCAAATCAAACATCGCTCTATTTTGAAAAAAAAGAAACAAAAATCGATATTGAAAAAAAAAAAACAAACAAAATAATTATTTTGTGTAATCTTCGATTTTTCACCAAAAAATTCACAACAAAAACGATTCACATTGCGAAGCGTAAATTTTGCACCATACACTGTACTTGTCGCTGTATATTACAGAACGGGACAATCTCGCGCAGGTTATCTTATTTTTGATTTTTTACTTGAGGCGTGGCCTCTCGTTCCGCAAAACATTCTAGTAACGCGGAAGAGTCGTCATAAGTCACGCGATGCTCGACTTACCCCTTCACCGGAGAGCCAACGTAACCTCCGCACGATCGACACCGATACAATGCTCTTGGATATCAGCGTCCGCTCAGGGAGACTGTGTGCTCATTGCGGGGATAGCCGACCCAGGCCAATGTATTTTGTCAATTTTATACCGGCATCCTCGTTATGCGCACTCCACTTATACCAACAGACAAAATTGCAAATTTTAAATGTTTGCACGACTAAAATGGTTGATTCGAAATAAAACAAAAAATGATGAACAAAATACATCAAAGCAAAATAAAATTGAGAGACACATTTTTAGGAATTCAACTCTTAGGTATTGAAATTTTGTTGGAAAGATTCGAATTCTCAGCATGTTCCACCATACAAAAACAGATAAATCTTTCGGAGGACTGCCAGAACGAAACTGCGAGACCTTGACTCTCGGAGGTAAAAATGTTCATCGTCGTCCATATTTTAAAATTCGGCGCAAGAAACGAATATCTGATTGTATGAATATGCGCCGAACTTATTTTTCGGTGCTTGTAACTTTGCTGTAACGTCGTTATTGTCTGCGGAGAGAAAGTTTTTGGAGTTACGACGGGGAGCAAGTTTGAAATTTAAATGTATTATTTATGACCGAACGGTGCACAGGGCGAACGCAAATTTTTGCAATAAAAATGGAGTGCTTGGAGATGCAACGCGCGCTTCGTCAAAAGAGGCTGACTGATGGTTGCCGAGGAATCATTGTGTATGCTTTCCACCGACTGCTTGGTTCTTTTCACTTTCCATTTCAACATTTGCAGACGTTGGCTTGGTTGAATGTTGAAAAAAAGCCAATATTTTCGTACGTGTTACTCTTCAATATTCAATTTTTTTTTTGCTAAATCTCACACTCCGGATAAAAAAAAAAATTTCCATCTCAAACGTTTAAAGTTATTGGAAAAATATTGAAACAATCAATCAAACGAACATGAAATAGAGAATATAAAAAATTTTTGACTTTAAAAAATGTAAACGTATTTGTTCCATTTTTAACTGGAGATAAACAAAATTTCCATCGTTCAAAATAACTTTTGCATGTACTGGTGAAACAAAATTATTGAATAAAAAATGATAATAAGAATTTCAGTTTCAAAATTGTGTTTGAAATACCAGCTGAAAAAGGTAACGAGTTAACTTTCAGTTTAGAACTCTAATGTGTAATATACAGTGCTAATGAATGTCAAAGTTCCCACCAAAAGGTCACGAGGTTGAGATAAAATAAAGCTATTCAAACAGAGATATCAATTATTTAAACAAAAATATTTTACCATTTAAGTCACACCGATAATTGGCTTCTGGAGATACTGAATTCTTTTTTTAAATCAAGATCCCATGTGGAAATATTCAGTTAGATCTACGTCAGTTTGACGTCGGTCAAAGTCGTTCTAACGTTTTTTCTCAGCATTTGATTTGATTTGAATTTATTATTTCAGTTTTCCAACAATTTTTTAATTATTGGATATTATTCGTATTTATTTTTTTCTTCCACTTTCAATTATGTAATTATTACAAAGGCTATTTATATTTTTACCTTCAAAAAGGTTATTAAACGAACGTATGTACTTCGTTGGCAACCGACGTCTGCGAAACCAACGTCATTTCAACGTTGGAACAACTGTGGTGTTGGAAATTTCTGCGTGGGCTTAATCCACTTTTTGAGATAACTTTGGACGCTTTTATATTTCCTAAGGTAGCCAATCACAACTCCCCTTCCATTTTGGAATTGAAGCTAATTAAATCAATAATCGAATAGCTGCAAGTTGATTCGGTAAAGTTTTGAATTCGCACGAATCCTGAAAAAGCTCGTATATTTGTTCGATACCTTGTCTATTAGCAGAAACTCAATTCCACCTAAAGTACTAATTGAATTACCATGACTCTACTTGAATTCACTGAATGAAAAATTACCTGAATATGAATGCAAAGATCTCTCTTTGATAAATATTTGTAATAGGTTAACGAGCGAAATTTATGGTAATGCGAGAGATCTTTGAAGTGCGTATTACTTGCATCTGCGGTTCAGTGGCGTTTCTTGTTCTTGGGCAGGGTTTTCGAAGGAGCCAGTTCGAGTAATTAGTCAACTTTTACTAATTCACTTTGAATAATTGACGCATCGAGTTTCCATACCGACAACTTTATGCAACCCTCAAAACGTAGTATTTGACCTATTTGACGAACGGAGGTCTGGATTTCCCATTTGCATAATACAATTTCAATTGAAAGGCTTTTATCAAATGATGGAAACTCGGCTCAACAACCTATGTCTAGAAACCTGACCTCCCTGAAATCTAGCTGAAATCTCTCAAGAATAAATTGCCCAACTTCTTATCTGCTAAAAATAATATTTCAGAAACAACGTTTCTGTAGTCACTTTTTGAACATTTTAAAATTTCCTCTGTACTAATGTGATAGGAAAAGATTTTAAATTGTTCAAAAAGTGACTAGAAAAATATTTTCTTTTTTTTAAAACATTATTTTTCACTGTGAAAAGTTAATTTTTTAACCCAATTATCGAGCTGGAGTGGAGTTCACTGTTACCATCCTATCCCACAGCAAAATCACATCCTGCGAGGAGACAGGTGGCGTTATCATCAACCTTTTCCCAGCTAAAAGATCAACCGTCCAAAAACCAATTCGATACCAAAAGAAAAAGAAAACAATAACAACTCTAATAGATCCACTTGAGATCAGTACTGGGATGGTTAATCCGCATATCCCAAAGCGTCATCTCTTTTGTTATCCAACGCATTCACTCTTTTCGTTCCCAATCATCGGCCATTCAAATTGGCCAGCCAAGCGAGCAACGTGATTAATTCCTATACTAAATGGATGCCATCAAATGTTTCCTCCTCCCCAAATTTCTTTGTTGAGTCTCCCGAGAGAAGATCAGCCATCGTCCCAGTCACTTGAGTACAACCACCGTGCACCAAAACTAATCACTCCTCGGATAGGAAGTTGACAGTTCGGGTCCAAGGGGTGAGGCTAGGGGTGGGTTTTGAATAAAGAAAGGAGAGACCAAAAAATAAACAAACATACACCCTGTCGCGGACCGAGAGCAGCGACGCGCTGGTAGAATGTACCTCCATGGGGTGCATCCCGTGACTGGAAGGTCCTGGGTGGCGCCACTCGAGCCGGCTTTTAGGGCTCTCCGGGTGGAGTGGGGGAGTCGTGGATGTGGTTACCTGGCAACGCCGAGAGATCGACCGAGTACCAACCCCCACCTTGAACCCCAGGGGGAGCAGCGAGGAAGGGTGGTCATCACCCGCGAAGTATCCTGACTCCGTGTTGGTGCGTACATACGTCTCCTCGCAGAATATTTCAGAGGACTGAGCGTGGCAGCCGAGGGGCGATGCCGGCCCGGGTGAAACACGTTTTTACACCCCGGCGCCGCAGAGAAGAAAAACTTTACTCCAGGGTCTCTTAGCTGTGACTCCTTCAGGGGGTGAATATTGATCCTTGGTCGATGAAAACTGTTTGGGGACACCCGAACTGAAATCAATTGATTGGAGGAGGCTTTCTCTGGTTCAGGTTTTCAGTGTTTCAATATTCAACAAATCAAAAAGGGATCTTCGGTTGGAAAATAAAAATTACGAGCTAGTTGCAAATCCTATAATCTGATTGCTTTTCGAAACGTTTTTTTTATTTTCCTAGATTTACGCAATTGCGCGGAGATAAAAATTCAGTTTAATTCGAAACGAGGATTTTTGTCATGAAATAAAGAAAAAGTTTTATGAACTTTTAAATTTACGAGTTACTTAAGTGGAATTTTGTTGCAAAAGAGGATTTGAAAAAGGCAATTAAGTGATTGCGAAAGTTTAATTCATGTTTCTTTTGGATGTAGCTTTTCGAATGCATTTTTTTTTTCAGTAGGATGATAAAGTTTATGTCAAAAAAATTAACTTCACCATTGAAGGATTTTCGTCCCGCCAACTACTTACCTGAAACATAAAAAAATAAATTCCCATTAGTCCACAGAAGGAAATTGAAATCACACGTGTAATAAAAATCATTCAGAGATAATTTCCTTATCGATTAAATTGCTAATTAAAATATTTAGCGTTCAATGCAAAAAATGCATTATTTCATAATTATCTTTCAGAGTTAGATCCTTTTGACCATTCGACCAATTAACATTTTGCACGAAAAAAAAGCAAAAAGAAAAAAATTTATGCCATCATTTATTCCTTAATAGGCTAAACTAATTTAAATCCAAATAGCCCTTGGATTCTATTCGCCTTCAGTTAAATTCAGTGTTAATTACTTTGGTTAGGAATTTTGCGGCAACTGAATTCCCTATTTTCCATCTCCGCATTCCTGTTTGACCCATCGAGCGGTACTGCAGACTTCCGATGATTAAAGGAATAAATGTATGGTATAAGAAAAAGTGGCGGATAGAAATTCTTGTGTTCCATAAATGGGATCGCGCGCACTCCTCTGCGGCTGCGGTTGACACATCCGAACGAAGCCTCTGGCAAACAATCGCACTTATAAGGCCTTACGCGTTTCTCGTTAAATGCATCGTGGTGCATTTGTGACAGCCATTGACTTTTGCTAAGTTACGAAATCTTCGACGATCAAAATTATTGCATTAAGGTCCATAAAAAAGTTCCTTCAAAAAAAAAAAAAAAAAATTTTTAATTTATACGAACAGTAATCTGTACACGGAAAAAAAGTTGCGATAATTTTTATCGAAATCAGGTTAATTTTTATCAAACAATTTTATGAGTGAGGGACAGAAGTCATCTTTGAAAATTATTAAAAGTAAAAATGATTAATTAGTAAAAATTACCAAATATTGAAAAAATATTATTGAATGTTTTGGTACTTTTAATTAAGCAGTTTGATAATTTTTACCAAAGATGGATTTTGTCCTCCAGTTATGAAATTTTTCATGTTGCTTCAATTTTGAAGATTAAAAGTTGGGAGGCCCAGTGAAAAGTCATTGAAGAGTATCAGAAATATAATCGTAAGAAAACCTGTTACTCTTCAAGTGGGGAAGTCGCGCTAGTCAATAGATAGTTGAACGACGGCAAAAGAAATATGCGAGACGTTTTCCCATTCTAGTATTCACGCGAGAATGTTTCGTGCTTGCTTTTCACGAGAAGCTGACGTAGGAATTTCGATAATTTTATGGATTGATAAACGATCCATCGGAGGGATTCAAATTGATCTTGTCCATTGATTGTCTCAATTATTTAACAATTAGTTTGATTGCAGAAACGAGAATTTTGTTTCAGAAAATAAAAATTTTATAAAAACAATCATTAAATTCAGCAGCTAGACAATCAATAAGGAAACTTTATTTTAAAACGAATGATTATTTGGAGAAATTGTAACTCATTCAAATTTTAGTAACAGCTGACTATTTTTAGGTGTGATCGTACTGATAAACAGATATGAAAGGTGCGCACGAATGACTAGTAAATTCTGTTTAGTTTTTTAAATGAAAAAAATTTAATTAACAAAAATAAAAGACACTAAACGTTTAACTTTTTTTCAGCTGACTTCATTTTGCAGCTAACAATTTACGTGGATAAATGGCGGCTGACATTTATAGGACGTTTAAGAACTTTCGTAAATTTTCGAAACCCGAGTACAAGCGAGCCCCGCCAGTTGGAAGAATTTATTATCATTCGCAATTGGTCATGAGAACTTCGGGTCTTGGAAACTTATTAAAACATTAATATACATATATCTCCGCGCTATAATCCCACTTAATCGCCAGTGTCGAGAGAAAATTTATTGCCTTCTATCAAAACTCAAAGTTCAGTCTTCCAGCGAGTCATTTTTCGTTACGAATATTATTGTCAATTCCTGACAGGTAACGATAAATTAACTTATCACTCATTACCTAATAGCGTTGACTGGCTCGTTTGACTTGCGCCCGCGCTGGAAACAAATCGTTACACTCTCGCTCGAGGGATACAAAATATTTGCCCCAATTAACCTATCAAAATAAAATGCATTGATCCCTATAAATGAACTTTTCCTTTCATCCGTCGGGCGTACTTGCATAATCATTAATCTCCATGCAAGCCAATCGTACGAAGCTATCAGGGCAAGGTAAATTTGATTCAATCGGATGCATTGGCCTCCCTGCGTACATGCGAATGCTTACGTAATTACGAAACTTACTACGAATCAAAACGGCCGACTAAAATCAAATTGTCGATTGACAAGGATTGCTCATCCAGATCACGGCAAAAAAATTTTTCTGTTCTAATAACTTTGCTCTTCGAAGATGGAATTTCAACATTTCTGAACACAGAAAATGCACAGTTGCAAAATTTTCAATAAGAAAATAAATTGATAGAGCGAGTGTGTACTTTTGTGATTGCGCATGTATCCACGCGCAGAAATCGGATAGGACATTTTCTGACAGAGGGGTTGTAAGACAACTTGTAACCTTGAGCTATACGCCGAAGTGATTCATGGCTAACATGAAGGGACGTTAATTTAACTTTGCGGTTGCTAATTTATTTATTATGATTGTTATGCAAGACACTTTAACTGAACCTGAAACGATCGGAGAAGTTCCATTAAGAGTCAGTCAGCAGGAGTTGTAAATCATTTCGCGTCGATGGATCATTACGGAATTTTCATTCCGCCACGGCGTCATTAAAGTCGCGCCTACTTAATGATCTACGTGTATCTAGACTTGTTACTTGTACACACCAGGAGCAATTCTGTCAGAAGTTATTTGCGCGAAAAATAATGTCATGTACCTAGAGAAAAATTGTAAGAAAATTATTTTGTATGTTGTAGATTTTTTTATACATAGAAAATACCTTTGAGAAACATTGTAAAAAAAAACAATTGTCATATTAACTGACAGATGTAGTTTTCGGTTTTTAATCTCTCAATTTATCGAAAGTAATTTTGCAATTTTTTTTTTTTTTTTTTGAATTTACAAACCAGAGGGAATATTCTTCTCCAATTTTTTATTGTAAATTTTAAATTCTCCATAACTTCATTGTGAGGAAAGATCAAACCACTTGAGCCACTCAGGTTGGGAATTTGATAACGAGATCAAGGCACCCCTCGGTTGATCGCATATCTAAGCTGTTAAAATTTCAAGTCTTAAAATTGTGTAACATATTTCTCGGGACACCTGATCACCTAATCAACACCCTGAAAGCCCTCAAGTAAATGCAGATCATCCCATCGTAAAAGAGTCCCGCTTTAATTTTCACCCTCGCCATTAAAAATAATCCCACGACACACATTTGGTTCGCGTACAATTCCCGATCGACTTGCCCCGTAACACAATACGACGTTATCAGTCGATGTTTGGGAGCTCGCGCGTCTTCGCACCCTCTGCGTTTGGCGAGGGTTTGAACATTGTTCCCTGAGGCTTACCCTTGCGACTCCCCTCCTCCCGAACTGTACCATCCTCGACCAAACGCGGAGGGTCATGTACGTGCGTAATTGGCTACGACTGCGACGATACTTGCGAGGTTCAGCGACTGGCAAACATTGATGTGGGAGTTTCGGAGGGTTGTAAGTGATGAAAGCTTGAACAGTAGTTGGATATTCGGATAAAAGTTTATTCTTATTCAACCCATCGGCCAACGAGAATAAAATTTCAAATCGTATGGCTTTTCCTATGTAAAAATATGTGACGGGGGGCAGTTAGGGTAATTGTGACAGGTGGGGCAAATGTGACAGTAGTAAAATTACGTTCACAAATTGAGTTTGAATTAGCTATTTTATTAGAAGAATTTTATTTTCAAAAATTTGAAAGTCAATTGAGTGTCACATTTACCCTCAAAGTGTCACAATTTCCCTAATTGGTGTCTGTGTGCTAACATATTTATACAGATGTCACATATACATTCATACGTACTTAAGTTTGAAATTTTATTTTTTGTTTTGCAGGTTGCATTTCCAACCGACAAGTTTTTCAATTGAAATGATAGAATACAAAACCAACATTTTCATGATGAGTTGTCGTTGGGAAATTAATATACTTTTTTTTTTACTGAAATTGCATGAAGATCACTTCGTCGACAATCATTCATTAACGTAATGACAGTTGCGGTACGGTGTTTGCCCGAAAGAGGGATTAAAGGCTCACAGTAATAACATCTTCCGCAGAGGTTATATGACTCTTCAAAAACGGGGATAATGTCGAACGAGAGACTCTTTCGCTCTGCGTTGTACCGCAACAAGAAAGTTATGGCCAGTTGAAGGCATCGCCTGGGCTTTGTTTGCATGATTATTTGTTGGTTTGACGGAATGTCGTTTAACTCTCGAAACAACGGTCGCAAATTTTGACGACGGTTCATTTCGCCCGGCCAAATTGTTATTTTTTTAGCCGCTCTTTTTTCTTCGCAGGCGAAGATACGTTTGTGACGGTAATCTCATGAAATATTATTTCCGCAACAAGGGTACCTTTACTTTTAAGACGCCCGACCGCGCTAATGGAGTTCGCCGAAACCGAAACATCTTTTTTTCCTCAACGATCTTTGGTTTCATTTTTTTTTGTTTGAAGACCAGGAAGTCGTTATTGCAAAAATTTTTTTTAACAGCGAAAAATTTCCATGACTTCCCAAGTAAAAATTGTTCCAAAATATATTGGAGCTGTTGAAATGTGGTGTCGTTTCAATGTCGTTTATAACAAAAGAGCCGTGTTCTGTCCGACGCAAAACGAAACGTTCCAAGAAAAGAGAATCGATAACTATTTTTGCCCCGGTGCTGAAGCTAATAACTTACTGATGCTGATAAAATTGTATCTCGATAACTTTTTGCATCAATAAAAACTCTCACTCTGTTTGCTCAAGCCTTTTTTTTTTATTTCTCAAGCAAAACTTATGGTTTAAAATTCAATCATTCTCTCTCGTCGTAAATATAAAACGCATCCTCGTTTTTCTCTCCTGTAATCGATATCGCGAACGGGAAAACAAACAGCGCGAAGAGATAGCGCGAATAAATGTCTCGGCCGGGGAAAGCGTTTTTGTCAAAGTCGAAAATTATTAACGTCGTAAACGTCAGTTCTGCGAGGGCGAAAAATGCGTCCTCAACCGGAGCGCGAGAGCCTGGCCTGCGATCGAGAAGGTCGAAGAGAAATCGACGCTGACGATCAATCGATCAGGTGTCGAATTTGCGTCAACATTGCAAATGCCGTTCCCCCCGTTGCTTTTTCGTCGCTGGTCCCCCGGCATATTTTGTCCTATAATAAATTAATGACCGGATTATAGACAAGTCCCTCGTCGCTAGATGCGATGGCACTTCCGTTATGTCACAGTATACTTAGCCTCGTTTCTGCCAATTAAACACCAGACTATAAAATAGTGGGCGATTCATGTCGGTGGTTTCAATTTAGCCATGATTAAAAGAAATTAAATTTTTGTTGGTTCACCGTACTTTCTCACAGGCTGACCTCGTGAAAATAATTGAAAAAGTAAAAAAGGAGATAAATTGTGTGAGAGATCTCTTTTAAAGAAACTTAGAACGAGCGGGGTGTCGAAAATGCGTCCCGTTAAATGTTTATATTTTTTTTTTAGGACACTAGCTGTTCACGCACGTAGACGGTAATGTTTATAATGGTCTAATATTCTTTGATGGATTGCGTAAGCTGGTAACGAACCATAAATCAAACTTAGTCAAAGTTGACTCGGCGCCTTTGTATCGCGTGGAAAAAGGGTCTGATATTGGATCAGGTGTTAGCTCGTCTCGTCGATGATCGGAGGGTCGATTCGGCCGGGGAGCAGGACCGGCGTTTAAGTGGTTCCTGTTTAACAGACCGAGTGTCACATCCTGTGTCGATTAAAACACAAGGGGCCCGGATCGCGAGTCCTCGTTCAATGGAGGTCAAATTCGCTCAGCTAATTAACCACGTAAAGCCTTGATCCTCTTCTCTCCGTTTATAAATACGTCCGGTCGCATTTTTATTGATTAAAGATATGATACGAATTATCATCCGTACGAAACCTGTGAGAAAATTCGCAATCCGACCCCTCCGTTGCAAAGACAAACATTGCCGAAGACAACCTCATTGAACCAAGTTCGCTCCTTATACAAAAGTGCGGACCATTTTCATTTGCCTAACTTGCAAAAAGATTTTTTTTTTTCGCTCTTATCTCACGTTCATACGTAATCTCTCTTTCTCTCTCTCGTAACACTTGAATCGGCAAAAAATATCGCGCGGTTTCACGATCTAGGTTAATGCTCCTCGTGCAAATGACTTTGAATTTCTTTTCACGTGGAGAACGCGCGCGTTCTCGTAGGCAATTTTCTGATAACTGTTATTTGAATCCTTGGCGCCGCGGAACATTGTCTGAAAAATAATACTTCCTCGCGCGAGTCCCGAGGGAGAGAGAGGACCTTTTTTTCTCCTTGCCAAAACCATAATCTGGGTTAATAATGCACACTGCGGAGAGTAGTAGCGGCGTGGAATTGCGGCTGCTAATGGCGTACCTTCGCTTGTCTCGTCACGTTGCGAAATTTATTGCGGACGAATAGCCGTTATGCCTGACGCTCTCTGCGACACATTTTATCCGTCAAATTTTTCATGCAATTAACCATAGGTAATAATTCCTTCGTTAGGGTTTCTCCGACAGGTTTAATTTTGATAATATTTTCTTTCAAGTTGTTTTGTTCTCTACTTTTGTACTTTTGTGTTGACTACTTTGCTTACTTATTAAAATTCATTTTTACAATTGTAAATTTAAAATTGATGCTCTTCTAAAAAATATAATAAATTGATTAAATTTGCTCTCATTTAAATTTTGTGATTTATTTTAGAAAAAAAAAATTTTCTCGCGATTAACTTTAAATTGACTTTGTGAATTTGGTTGAACCACGGAATTTGCAATCGGAATGGTAACAATTGTTTGCATTATATTAATGACAAATCTTGTTATGTGATATGAATAGTAACGAGCCGATGAGTCAGCACGCATGAAGATAATCGATGAATTTAAAAAGCGCCCGTTGAAACACACGAATAACGAGTGTTGTCGCTTACAAAAGCTACCTACACAAGTGTACACTCGAATATCCACCTACACCTTTCTTATCGCCCCGACTGAAAATATCGGCTGACTCTGTGTGCGAGGGTTGACGTTTTTATCTATCAGTGAGATTCACTGAATCGCATAAATTCCGCTTCCGTATTTTTTTTTTTCATCTCATCACTTGTTCTGCTTGTAATTAATCGATGCGATAGAGATTAGATCGATTTTTATTCCAAGCCAATCAGGGAGAGATAAAAAATGTACTCTGTATCATATATTCACACACACAACCCGTCAAGGGATTTTCATTCTCTATTTGCGTCTCCAAGATTTCCCGACAACCGTTCTCGAGAATTTCAAACAGGACTCTGCCGCGCGACCGGAGTGGTAATTTTTATCAACAAGACATTGGAATTAAATTTTACCTCCCGATATTCTATGTTTATGTAAATACTTTGGCTCCTGTGGTTTTCTATGAAATTTACATACATTTGACGTAACGTTATCTCGGAATCGGGCTCTGAATATTCCAGTGTCTGCGCGAGTGATAAAAAAAAAAAAAAAAAAAAAAAATAAGGGAGATGAAAATATGAATTCTAATCGCAAGTTTTATATATGAAATTCAGATAAAGTGTATTGTGCGCGGTTTATTCGTAAGGTTCAAGCACGTCGGGATTCGTGTATGGGGTCGGAGGGGGAGGGGGAAAAAAACTCTGGGATGGGCGATGAGGATCAAATGAAGGCAATATTGTTAACAAAGTTCGGTCTACTTACGAGGCACTCCGACAAACGCTTGTAAAAGTATCGTTTAACAAAACAAACATAACGAGCGTAAATGAATTCGAGATGTGTAGCGATAGCATTGAGCGGTTGAACCTGTTAACGAAATGTCGTAACTTGTGGTATTCTTCGGGGTCGGGATCGCGGGATGCTTTCTCGGCGCGGTCGCACAAAAAAGGCAGCGTGGCGGGGCGCGGCACTTTCTCCGATCGAGTTGCAGTTACCGGTGTGGGAGAGCATTACCCCACGTAGGTCCAAGAATTCCATCGGCCGGGCGCACACAATAGCTGCTACACGTATGCCTCGTTCTCATGATCCCGCCTGACCACTTGTGATTCACTTTACGCAATAACCGCCCGGCTTGCTGCATATAATGCCGATTCTTTTTTTTTTCTACCTTCCGCCCCGTTCCTATTCCTTTCTCTCGCGTTCTAACTACCTTGCACCTTCGCCGGTGCACCGTTTCCGTCGCTTTGCACTTAACCCGAGACTCGGATTATACTCAACAAAAAGCTTCCGGAATATCTTCAATTTATATCAATAAATTCAATTTTCCACTTTGTAAAGGGTTTTATCTGTAGAATGCAAAAGACTCGGTGTAGAAGATACGTTTGAAAGATGGTTCTCAGGGAAGATTTTGAGACTGACAAATCGTTGATCATAAATTGGTAATTTTAATTCAAATAATGCACAATCAAAATGTTTAATTTGTAATGTTTTATTCTAATCAATTAAAATATTAGAGTGAAAAATGATTTTGTCTTGTTTTTGGGTTAAAAAAGTGAGAGAAAAATAATTTCTTAGAAATATTTGTTTTTGAAACATCAATATTAGTTCGAACATAAATGAAGCTGTAATCAAAGTTTTCACCAGATAAGATTCATTTGTTATGTCCTTATATAATCACAAGTACACGTTAAATATGAACAAAAGTTATGCAAATTTTATTATTTGATCTGTATATTAAGGAGGGACAATTATATTAGTGATTTAGATAACGAGATTGATTTCGAAACGTTGGTCAAAAGTCCACGTTAATTCAGCTTTATTAACGACTCCACTTACCGCAGTTATTGTCCAATTAATTTTTCACTTTTAAAATGCAAAAAGTTTCTTGAGCGGATGTATTTAAATCTTTAATAAAATAAATAAAACGTGAAATATTTATCGAAAACACACTTTCTATTTTAATTTATTTTGTTGTCTTGCAATGATACAATTTTATTATTTATAAATAATTCAATCAATATGTATCTATGAATTTTCTTGGTCGAAAAAAAAGAAAAAAAAATTAAAAACTTTATTAAATTTGCATAGTTCATTAACTGTTAAACTCTAGTTGCAGACATCAACATCCTCTTAGCCTCTCCACAACAATAATTTCACAGCTCGTTATGAAATTTCATAAACCTGACACGAATACACTTTATTACACCATGAGTTAGGTTTTTCACGTCATATTTGTATCGCGTGGTTTCCCGTTGTAACAGTGCCATTGTTTACGCAGCAAAAAGTGAACACGGTCACGTGTCTGACGTAACGCACTCCTGTGATATTCGATGTATTATGCATTATGCACGTTTATCGCACGGACGTCAGACACGCCGGGTTGTATGTTCATCAAATGTCTTCCGATATGATGGATTATGATAATGCGTGCATTTTGCATTTAATTCGGCTTCTTATTGTAAGGTGAAATGAATACATAACGAGTTAGAATAAGTACGGACTGATAGGTATGTAAAACAGAGACCAGTAAGTTGTACTACCGGTGTTTGACACTGAGATGTTTCAACTTTTGTTTTTATCTTGAGAAATACTGAGATTTTTTCAAGTAAAGATAATAAAATTATTTAATCAAATTATGTAATTGAAGTAATAAATCGATTAATTAAATGGAGTGGTGAATTTGGTTGATTTAAAAAGTATAGAAGTATAAATTGGTTGTTTTATTTATGAAAATAGAGAAAAATGAATGATGAATTAATTCGCTGATAGTTCCATGTTATCTTGATTTATTAGTTGGGCTTGAGAAAATGTAATATTATTACATCGTGTAAAACGTATGCGCTATCACATTCCGTGCGCTGCTTTATAAATGATGTACCGAAAAAAAAAGGAAACCAACGAATTACTCATGTTATGCTATTGGCCAATCGATCGTGCTCTAATTAGAATGTTAAATTGTATCAGCATAATTTTGCTCATAATTAAAATCCCACCGACAACCGCAGTTTAAATGAAATACGTCGGTATTGATTATGCATTCTAATTGGTACGTGTGAAATAACCTTAAATTTGATATCACGCATTAAATAAATGATTGGTCGGATGGAAACCGCCTCGAAAGGCATCGCAAAAGTTGCTCAATAATATCGACTACACTTTTTGTTTCTTTAGTTAGTGTTTAAATATTCAAATGAAAGGAGCGCGCGTAAAATGGTGTTATTTACTGGTGCGGATTCAAACGGGCGATGTTTAAGGGCCGGGATAACAGTCTGACCATACTTAGAGCGATAAATGTTGCGCTTTGCGAGGATCAGCGAAATGACTCGAGACGATGAAATATTTCCGCAATAAACGTGTAACCTTCCGTCATGGCTTCCCACGCGGCTGAAATGCGATGACCACTCCTCCTGCGCGATTAAGACCGGCTGATCCGTTAAATACATAGCCCGCATACCTGCGGGCGGACAAATTTCGTCGACGCTTTTTCTTCATTTCCACCGCGGTGCTTTTCCGGTGGCGCCCTCTGGCCGAGTTTTCTCGGTAACACCGGTAATTACGATGAAACTTTAATTAACACAATGATGCCGTGACGCGCACTGTAATTTGCAAGGTGAAATTATGATGACTGGGTTGTGCCTTTCTTTAACACTTGCTTTTGAAATCTTTATTTGGTATAATAATGATATTATACTCGCGAGAGCCTCGACGAATCACGGGAGTCAAAATCATTTTAACAAGTTATTCCACGTGGGACGCGACCATCGCGGATCATCGTTTGTAAATCCTTCGCTCTCAGATAAAAGTCTTTAACTTTATTTTTTGTTGCATCGACGAGACTTTGAGGGTTCGATGTCTCGAGCCCTGATTGAAATTCAACGTCATTCCACAAAGGGTAACGTTTCCAAGCGTTGCTAATTTGATAATGACGGTGATGATAAATAATTACCGATGAGAGATTATATCGAATGTTAAATTACAGGAGCTGGCAACATTGACGAAAATTGCGGATAATTATTCGTAAAAGAGAATGCACCAAGGTATGAGCGAGAGCATATAATTTTGAACAATTTAGAGGAAAATCATTCAATCAATCATGTTTTAGACCCCGCAGTTCCAACAAAAGCGTTCAATCAGCGCATGTTTTTTTTTCTTCCGCTCCACAGCAGTAATCGTGTAATTTTAGATGCTACTTTAATTTGGTCTCCCCTTAAAATTAAAAGCTACGTTTTCGGATTCTTTAAAATTTAAAAGTAATAAACAGTTATATTTCTTTTACGCTGTTTCAATATCGCGTTCCGAAGTTATTTAAAAGGTCCGCTCTAAATGTGAAAACGTAGGCGTTAATACTTATACGCGGTGATAACCGTGTTCCATTACGTTAACAATCGCAACAACTCGTGAGTGATGGTCTTGCTATCTTTTATCGACATATTTCATTAATATAACGACCACAAAAATTTGTACATTGTTGTTAACATAATTTATGATGCTTTTAGTTGAACGTTTCGTTGTCGTTTTCCTCAACACTGATTATAAGAAGCCATTTAAAAATTTTACGCCCGGAATGCTTAAAAAAAAATACGAAAAAAATATAAAATGCGCGCTTGATGATAAAATTAATACAAATGAGTTCGATTCTCAACATATCAAAGTGCCCGACAGCATCGAATAGCGAACGTTATAATCCCGACCGAAACCCGTTGAACGCATATATGCTTTCAACATTTTTAATCTGTCCCTGACATGATGTAGTGCACATGCTAATTTAATATGACGCAATACTTAACAACGGGACCTTCGTGACAGGAGTTTTAACGCAGTTCGAAAGATCGCCAACATGGAAAAAGTTGCAACCGGTCAATCGACCGGGTAATCTCAAACAAATCAATTTCATTCGATTATAAAATTTTTAAATCGAAATCCGTTAGGCTTCAAATTGTGAAACGAATGAAAAGAATTCAGTCTCTTTATCTTGCAGAAATAATTTTGTTGTTTCATTCGTTTGTAATAGTTTCTACAATTTTACTATATTAATTATGATATCACAACAGCAACCCAATATTTACTGTCATGCACCAACTCCGATTTAGATGACAAATGGGTCGAAATGAAGTTCTATACCGCTCGGTACTTAACTGCGACCGTTAGAGTTCTTCGGAACATCTGGGTACCTTGCTTGCACATCGCAAACAAATTATAAATCTGGCGATAACACCGTCTGATAACTTTAAGTGTGCACTCTCCCCGAACCACTCGGAAACTGTTTGTTCAACGCTTCCAAATAACTCCGCGGCATTCTCTGGCACTTACCGAAAGCTTTCAATTTTTTTCTCCAGAATACATACGATTGAAAAATGAATCCACCGAAAGGACAAACACAATTTTTAAATTCAAAATTTCTAAATTACAACAACAAAGTTTATTGATAAAAATAAATTTAAAATGGATTTTTGTAATAAAAAACAAATATTTTTGTCCAAGTATAGCGGAACTTGTTTTAGCTCTGAGCCAAGGGACATTCAAGATTATGGAATGTAGACGAACTTATGGGCAATCGCAATAAAATCAATTGAACGTGCTTTTTACAATGGAACCGGTACGGAAGGGCGATCGGCAAGTATCGTTAAAGTTGCTGGCAGTCATGAACCGATCGGGCGTGATCGGGCATTTCGGCCAGTTGGCGCCCTTTTACCTGCACGCGTGGCCGCCGCCATATGCATAATACATTGTTTTTATCGCAAACTAATCACCCGTATCGCGCACGCCGAGGGGATCGAACGGTCCGAACTGCCTATTTACGGCGAGTCATAACGGTTTCTTGTTGTAAGCCTTACGTAATTGGTGCAACACACCGGACCATCAAAAAAGTGTCACTGCCGTTACAGCGTCGATATCGTAAAATCGAATTGGCTTTCGCAAATGTTACAAACGTCATTCAAACTCTAACTAACCTGTTACTTGTCACATCTGTCAATTTTTTTCACCGCACAATTAAATTCTTTGAACGTTTTTCTTTTCTTTATTTTGTTATTTCGCTGCGGAAAAGTATCGTAACATTCAGTCGCAAAGAACTTATGTAAATCGAGCATTCCAAAACTTTCCTATAGTATGAAATAGAAAAATCGATGTTACGAAAATAAAAAGGGTAACTGAACGAAAAAAATAATAATAACAGGCGATGGACGTTTATATTTAGGATCGTTCGTAGGGGGAGTGAGTCGAAGGGGTAATAAAAAGTAGCAAGCCGGGACGCTTTACAACTGCGCGCTCGCGAGCTCGCACGATTTATCGGCCGGCATTCGTGGAACTTATGCAGAGATTCGCAGGTTGCAAAACAGAAACCAATTCCCATTTTTTCCGTCATCTCTTTTTTGCCTCGTCAATTTCTTTTGTCTCGAGCTTGGAGCACTCATGATCAACCTTGCCGTCGGAGCTGAAGAGGCTGCACAACCTCTCTTGCTCATCGCCGCGCGTTCACTCGTTATCCTCGTCGCATAAGAACAAGTTGGAATATAAAAGTTGTCCGCGAAATATTATATGGGTGAAGCGACGAGAGGTTTCTCCAACTTACCCCATGGTGTTTCTTCGGGTACGCCAGTTGATTAAACGCGAAATAATTACGTCGAGGAGAGAGGGGGGGGGGAGACGAGTTATTATTTTATGACGAGTTTATTGAATTTCAAATGAACGAGAAAAAAAGGCAGAGAAAAATAAAAGCGAATAATTAAGTCAATAAACGTCGATAATTCATATTAAAAAAAAAACAGGTACAACAAAAAATGAAATTGAAGATGAAGCAGAAAAAAAAGATGTTTTATTGCAGGTTTGACATTGCACTTTGAGACGTGCCACACAAGTGGAAACCAAAATATAATCAGATAAAGAGAGATGACAACACGAAGACGGTTCGACGCGAACCGCAGAGCCTCCTGCAACGAGAGGTATCATTGACAAAATGAAAAATAATGGAACCAGAAGAGAGCGAGGCGGTGTAATTCTAACTAATATCCGTGTCGTGTGGTGGGCAGGTAAATTCTGAATCATCATTCAGTATTTGCTCGGGGTACAGCTCTAATCACAATATTCATTGGTACCAATTAAATAAACTCGAATCGAAATTGGAGGACAAAAAGAAAACCAAGAAAAAAAACAAAAACAAAACAAAAAAGGAGGTGAGTTATATGGTGGGTTGTATATAGACGTCGGGTTGATCTAACTCCGTTAAAAATGGCCGGACATTTCGTTAGTGAGACGCAAGAAAGAAGCAGTAGTGAGTACAAGTGGAAGCAGAGAGGAGGAGGAGAGAATAAGAATGCGCCCTGGCAATGGGTATCTCATATTGTGGAGTGCACAGTGCTGCAGCAAGCGGGATCGGGCACCCCGCTGCCATACTGACTCTGATATACTCGCGAGATATCCGGCCAAGATTTAGTGCATCCTTTTGCAGTTGCCTACAGAAAATCTGCAACGAGAATCTCCTACAACCGATCGAAATGTTTCTCTTGTCCTTGAAATGAATATCACGGTGGGAAAACAAGGCGAGCCACGCGATAGCCGCGCACCGGTATCTCGACGCGGCTCTTGCATCTGCAAGACCATGTACGCGGCCCTCGCAGATAAAGAATAAGAGTAAAAGTTAGAGAAAGAAAGAGAGAAGGATGATGCACAGTCCGACACAGCGGAAAGGTCGTTTTCAGTTGAACGAGAGAACAGGCCAAAAAAATGAAAAAAAAATCGCAGATAGCGAAGGTTAAAAGGGTCGCAAATAGGTGGTTCCGATGCGTTTCCACGCTTACCTTTTTTTACCATCGCAATGATAAGCTGATAATGGAAACGATTGAAAGTTTACTTCCTTCCTTGTCGGTGGGGAATAAAAATGCTCTTACAAGTTTGTCTTAAAAAAAAGAAGAAAAGGTAATTCCGAAGGATATTTTTGTTACAGTTTTTCACTGTCCACTTGAAAACGTATGTTTATTCGAGGAAATGCAGATCCCGCTGCAAAAGAAATGGGTGCATTTTGATGAGGCGAGCTTTTGTAGATGCAGGCTGAATCTTGTCGGAGCACGTCGGAAAGTGGAGGCGGATTGCCAAGACCGGTCGAAGCTACTTGTGACCTCTTCACCCGAATCTCCGACCTTACAATTCATCGACGGACCACCCTGGCACTGAACACACCGGCTTTTCAGATGAAACATAAAGGCTCGTCTACCAGACAGAACAAATTTCAAAGCACACGTGTGAACAAAATTTGAATGCTTAAGATTGAAGTTGTAATCTATTTTTTTTTCGAAGTTAACAACTTTTTAAGATATGTACATTTGTACAATTGTACATTTAACTTTGTTATAAAAAATGAAATTAATCCAAGCCTAGTTGAAAAAAAGTGTAAAAAAATTGTGAAAAAAATTTGAAAAAAAAGTGTGAAAAAAAAAAAATTGTACACACAATCGGGGAATTTTTTTTGTGAATCGTGTGGTTAATTATGAACGTCAAGTTGAACCGCTCGTAATGCGTCGCACTCGTCATGCACCATTTATTTAATTCGCCATGCACGCGTATGAGCGATGTTGTTTAGCAGCGCTGCTACGTGTAGCCATAAACTATCTAGGAAATTGCACGCTGGCCTTTTGACAAAACTTTACGATTAAGCGATTTACAACGCCCGCGATATAAGAACTCTCCGACGGGGGCAAAAATTACAGCCTCCAGGGGATTCGAGCGCATTTCGTGTGTGTCCCGTAAAACTGCTCCAAACAGAATTTATAAGTGCAACGATCGCGCTCGCCACGATGGAGAGTATATTGGAAGCAGTAAAATAATCTGATCTAGATCATAGATGTGAAAGTACGAGTTCTGCGAGTTTTAATTAAGTTATGCTAATTGGTGAGATCTTGGACGAAAATAAAACTCTCAGATGAAAAAGAAAGTGTTCGAAAATTGATATTCACTTACAAGATGGACCCGAAATTCTGTCGTTTGAGATACGAAGATAATGCTTACCTGAAAAAAAAGGAAAGGAACAAAATTAGTTAATCTTGCATATTTTAAGCTTACATATCTAATTGACAGCAATATTTCTTTTGTTTATACAATTTCTCGTTTTGAAAATGAATATTCAAATTCTGGTTTCAAACTATAATTAAAATATAATTCACTCAAAGTAGAAATGATTCAATCAACCTTTTTTGTAGTCAGTTTTTGAACATTTTGAAATGTTCATTAAGTTCTCGATAAAGATTTACAAAAATTTTTTTCTTTTTGATATATTTTTTGCAGTGCTCTGAAGTAGAAAATATAATGTTGTGTAACCATGTCAGTCTCCAACCTTGAATTTATAATATTACAGAACAAGACATATTTTTTCTGAATTCCCTCTTGTTCTATTCAAACTTTTCAATTTTAAAATTTGGCATCAACGCAGTATTTTCTTTTTCTGATTTTTTGACTTTTTGGTTGTAAGCCTAAGTGTTTTCAAACCACAGTGTCAGAACGAATCAAAGATGTTTGAGTTTTGGTTGATAAAAGGTTACAAAAGGAAAGAGAAAGAGAGTCGTTGAACCCAATTTTCGGGAGACCTTGCATAGAGAGGGAGAGTATACTTTCGACGCCGATCCAAAAGAGTATTCAGGTTGTGTGAGCGGCTGTGTTTTACGATGATCGATCATGACGATCGGGACGGCCGTGCTATCAATGGTTATCTGCATAAAAACCCGTTGATACACTGGCATACATATTTCTCTTTCTGATTGCGCCCGATCGCATCGGCGGCGCCTCGTTTTGCTCGCGTTTGCGCGCAACGTCCCTCTCTCTCACTCACTGCGTAGCTGCGACTTTTCAATTTACATATTACGCCGTTTAAAGTACGATAGCAATTTTATCAAGAAACAAGAGACACTTTTCAATGGCAAGAAATGGTCCTTTGTGCAGCCGTTATTATTCCGTCGGTTATTTTCATTAATTATGGCTCCTGGTTAAAAAGGACACCTTTTTTGCCTCCTTTATTGCACCTTAATGTCGGAGTTGAAAGACGAGTTTTGAACGACCGGATACACAGATTTGAATTTCGATTTATTCGTCTCAGGAGGTACCTCGATCACCGACGTTGATATCACGTTGAGATCAAGTTTTGACATCTTTTTTTGTTCAACATTGTTTTCGTTTTTTTTTTTTTTTTGACATCTTCTTTTGAATTAAAAACGATTTTGCGTTGATGGATGCGCAGTAAAAGCGACAAGTGTTCGACTAAAATAAGCGCGGCAACAACAGTTTTAAATCTCGTTTATATTTGTCAATTCGCAGACACCGTTTTTCTCACATGAAAAATATATATCTCGTCTTGCATCACAAGAATGTATTTGTGTCGCGATTCTCGTTTTTTATTTCTCCTCCCTCTTTCTGCACATCCATCTTTTGCCCGTTTTTACGTCGGTTTTCTTGAAGCCGCGCATAAAATTCTCCCCTAAATTTCATTTTCCCTATTGCGAACTGTCAAACGCACCGTTCAATTAATGCCAAGAAATTCAACCCACGAACGAATATTTCGTTATTTTTCCATGCAAAAAAATCAATGCAAAAATAACGTTTTGATAAAACATCTGAAATTTATATATATAAGAACTTTTGAACATCGATTTTTAAATTTTGTTTGTGTTTACTTTTGGATTGATTTATGTTCTAATTTCGAGTGTGTTTCTGACAACTTTGATTTATCTCTGGATAAAAACAAACAAAGGATTTATTTTAATTCCGAGTGAGAGTAAATAAATAATTGATCTAATGATATTTGCGAATCGTGCAATTTGTTTTATAAGGTTACACGTGCGGTCAGACATTGTGAATTCGAATAGCAACTTCTATAAAAGCTGAAACTTGTCTGTAAAGTTGGGGTAACAACAGTTGTCGAAAAAAAAAAAAAAAAAAAAAAAAAAAAAAAAAAAAAAAAAAAAAAAAAAAAAAAAAAAAAAAAAAAAAAAAAAAAAAAAAAAAAAAAAAAAAACAATGTGTTTTATGTATCAATTCCTGCCGCGACACAAATTTATAGCTTGTTGTATAATTTAAATTGTTTTCCATAAATTTACAGAATTATCCAGACGGCGATGATAATTTCATAAGAAATGTAGAAACAGTTTTCGGTATACAATTCCTTGACGAAACAATGAATTTGAATTTATCTGCAGCTATTATCGCATCAGCAACTGTTGTTTTTTTTTTTTGCAAACGTCGCGAACACGAAGTAACAAATTTTCAATTCGCCTCCAATTAATTCCTACCTCACAAACTGTGAGGTTAGTCTCTGTTAGTTCTAATTGAATCTCGCATTTAAGCCCCGCGGAACTGCGAATTAAAATATTCGTCTGCTGAGCGTCAAGGTGCATTCTGTTGTTTTTTGTTTTTTCTCCCGAGGCTTAAAAGGTACCTTTGGAGCCGCAGATTATATGCTTCGAAAGCGACGAGAAAACGACCTCGAGAAAAAATTAGCACCGGCCATGTCAGTTCCTCGCGCGACCTTTTCGAATGACCTATCTTGCAGGTGATTAATTTCTAATCGCGCGGCAATTGCGTCGCCGCTTGTTTGTCTCGTCAATCAATTGCGAGATTACACGTTACATAATCATATCAATAAAAATTTTAACACGTGAAAAAAATATTGATGTTCAAATAAAAAAGTGGTTGAAAAAAACGGTTATTCCAATGGTGACGAAGGATCGGCAACCTGTCACAATTTCGATTCCAATTAATTTTTAAATGACTTCATAAAAATGCATAAGATTCACTTATTTATTTTGAATCACCCGAGAATGGATTAAAAAAAAAAGAATTATTTACAAAATGATACACGTCCACATCTATCACGTACATTAAGAAAGTAATTTTAATGAATTGCGAATAATTTAATCGGACGATTGAAAAGAAAGATGACGAAAGTGTTTGGTCGGAGAGGCTGTTATGTAATAAACGGGCATCAAATTTACATCTTTCAAGTTGAACTTATTAACAAGCTCGTTTGTCCAAGATTGAATCGACTTTTATTTACATCAACGTGTATACGTTCTTCTAAACGACGGATCCGCGCCTTTCTTTTTCACACGCCCGAAAGACTGACGTCTCGGGCAAAAAGTACGCCGCGATAGAGGAGAGCGAGTCACTGGAGGCGAACTTGAGAAGGGTCGACAGAGTCTACGACGATTGCGATGAAACAAAATAAAAGGCGTTAACTCCTCTCGATGCACCTTTTACGTCATCGTTGCCGAAATTATTTTTCATGGCATTTAAATGAGAATTTTTACGCGTTTTTGTTTCATGATTGAAGCGATCAAACAAATTTTATTACACCCTTCCCTCTGATTTTTTATTTCGCTGAATCCGGGCGCTTTGAAATTTTAATGAACTTGCAATTTTTTTTCTGGTCCAAATTAATATAACCTCGTATACGACGAATAAAAATTGTTTCATCTCAAAAGATCATAATCAAAAGAAACAGATGGAAGTGAATTGAAATATAAATTAAGTAACAATTTTTGGGACAATGAGAAAAAAGTTTGGCTAATGAAAAATGTAAATGGGAGAACTTGATATTATTCAGCTCCGAGTTTTGTGATGAGATAAGTGATTGCAGCGCCCCATGTAGACTCGGCACGGTCGTGGACCAGACTATTGATCCAATAGAACGAGAGAGAAGCTAAAAAGCGAAGCGAGGGTGAAGCATGGGCGGCAGCCTGTATTATTAACCCTTCGCGAACCCGCTACCCTGCAACATTAATTTCGATTTTCATGCATCGCGATCTCACGTCGCTGAACTTGCTTGTTTGCAGAAACTTGGATTCACGAACGAACAAAAAAGCACCTCTGTTGTTATAAACAATTAGTTGCGACGAATCAATTCAACGTCAGACTCCGACTTCCGACGGAACCGGTGTGCAAATTAATGCGCCAGGATATATTCGAATAAGAAGGGGTCGAGATGATTTTTCGATCAGATAAACGGGGGATTGGAAAATTGGACGGTTGATTGAACTTTAATTGATTAAAATTTGTTCGCAAAAGTTTTGAGGAAAATTCCTCCATCTGAGAATGAGAGAGAGAGAACATTAGCAAATCAGAATTCAGAGACCTACGATCAATCGAAGAGACATTAGCTTCTTTTTACCGTTCATTGCGACTGGATTTGTTCGTTGCCTCGAAATCTCTCTTCCCCAGGCACAATTTAAAATAATTGTTCCCCGTTCCTTTTTTCGCCGCCGAAAAAACTCTACTTTAGCTAACAGCAATGGGCAGCACTTACAATTTTTTGTCCCCCGCGGGACCCTCTTGATATCAACGCAAATCATATTCAAATTGTCGTTAAAATTCGAAGAGCGATGTAGTTGAAACATTCCTTTGTCTTTTTCACCCAGGAGGGTCGCCGACAAAAATGTTACGGTCGTTTTTTCGTGCGTACTCATCTGCAAAAGGGACGCCGGGAACAAAACGAGGATGAAAGCCGGACAAGAAAGAAAAGGCCGAAGATGAAAATATAACGGCAGAAATAGCAAAAGTACCGACTTGACACTCTCAGAGAAGTTTTTTAGTCGCCGTATAAAGCGAGATCGGACTGACAGAACCGATTTTCTACTTTTCAGTTTGTACACCATGTAAATTATTCCGTTCCATTTTGTTGCTGAAAAAGTAATCACTACAAAAGTACAAAGATTGAGCAGACAAAATATCAGATTTAAACTCGGAAACTTTTAAAATAAGTTGAATGTATATATTGCGTATATGATTGCATATGGTTGCATTGTTTTTCTTTTTGCCTGGGGTATTTTAATCAGGCTTGATTAAGAAGCCGAACTTGTAATAAATCAAATTGGTTGTTTTCGCATGTGGCATTTTAAAACAAAGCAGGTCGCTTTCGTTAATCAGCTGAGCGATGCAACGATGGCAGGTTCAGCCATTGTTACGTCAGATAGGCGATGACCTGTGATAAGGTGATATGATTCCAAGAAGTGCAAAGTTGCACCTTCGTGATGCTGGTGCTGCCTTTAGCAAGATGTTTCCGGGTTTGAGATTCTTTCTCCTGATCTGGACATGTCACGCTAGCCATGTCTGTGTCACGCTTTGAGCGCTGTACCGTGCCGCAGTGCACGTACACGAGAACGCCCAGCTGCCGTTTTGCGAACGAAAAGTTTTGCAGGCGCATAATACTCGGTCAAAGTTTGCGATGCTCCTTCGCCTTTCGGTGACTCGAATGGAATATCAAACTTGTGTTACCCAATGGCGAGTTTTTTATTTTGAGATGACAAAAGTTTTGTTCAAGTTGGAATGAAAAATTTTGATTGGAAAAAGAAAAAAAAATGTTGTTTGAGGAGGGTTCTGAACTGTGACTTTTTGTTTGCTTTCTAAACTTTTGTTCCGTTTTAATAATGTTTTATTATTATTATTTTTGTTTGAAATCTTCAATGAACTATCATTTTGAATCAAAAACAGTGATTCTGATAATGTGCTTTGATTTCCTCGCATTAGCAGGATGATTTTGAAATCAGAAATTTGTTTTCAGAAACCAATTTCACTCGCTCACCTTCTGTTTCGTTAAAAACTTTCAAGATCACTATTTAATGGCATTGTATCAGAGCATGTCAAATTGCACTTGATACTTGGTAATTCCGCATAATTTCACAGTCAGTGTTACACAATGTAAGGCGATTCGAACCCGATCGTGGAAAAACATTCAATTTACTTGTCTCTTTCCCTTTTTTTTTCTTGATTCACTTTTTCCTATTTTTTTGAACTAATATTTTAACATCAGACAAAGGGATCGTTTGATCTTTAAACTTTTACGAATCAAGTTCGCACAAATTAAACCAATTGTCTTCCACCCAAGAAACAGCGTGGTAAAGTTACAAAAAGTATAAACATAAGTTTAAAAACACTCAGTCAATCTATTTCTCAACTTCGAATCGGTCGTTCGGTCTGAACAAATTTCCTAACACAAAATCAGCTGCTTTTTCTTTGTTTCCGTCGATTTCCCGACACCGACGCGATGATTTATTCGTCGCGTTGGAATGTAGGTCGATCATAAAAATGCTGAAATGCTGTCGCACGATCATTTCCCATGCGCGTGAGAGGGACGGAAAACTTTTTGTTAAAAATTTTACTGTTGCGGTTGGAATGCGCGCGGATTCGCAAAAGCCACGGCTGCATTTACGCGTCTTGCTTTCAACCGGAGAAAAGTGACATAAGCACATTACACGTGCTGCGCGCACTTATCGTGCTCGCGAAGCCACTTACGCGCGAGGCGTCAGTCTTCGGGAATAAATCGACGAAATTTGCGCGGTACGTGCGGAATTATCGCTGTAATTAATCGGTCCCCGATACAAGACGGGAAGAAACATTGCGCGGCTTATGGAGCTCGCGGGAGAGAAAAGAGGAAAGAAGAAATGTATGCGATCGTAGGCTTTCTGTTCAGTGACAGATGAAATGTGCTGTGTAATTTTGATAATTGAGACGCGATAACGGAAGGTGGACCGCAACCATTGGTACCGAACAATTGTTTAAGAATGTTGCGGCAAAATTAACTAGTTATAATTGTAATTAACAAAAAAATTCACGTATTTTAAAGTTTACATAACATTTGTTTGATCAAAAATGTTGGTTTGGCTGTTTATTGAAAAAAATGATTATTTGTGATGAATTATTATTCTAAGTCAAATTCGAAAAAATGACTTAACTGAAATTCCATTAAGATTAAGTAGAATTGAAATATAAAATACCGTTTGAATGTGCGAATTATAAAATTATCACAGGTTGGAATGATTTTTGCGTGGAATTTTTTCATCGAGTTGGTAGATGCAATTTAAATTATTAGAAAAAGCAATACCATAAAAATAAATATGTAGGATATTTTCATTTATAGGTTGTAATCAAAGTTGTAAAGAAAAAATTGTATTTATGAATATATCTAAACTAATTAACCGAGTTTAAACGGACATTAACCTAAATTTCAACATTTCGGACAGCTGTCAAAATTCTTTATCTAGCAATGTAACAATCGAAAAAAATTTTTTTTTTGTTACTCACGATTAATTTTTGCTTGTGTGACATTTAAAAATTATTATAGAAAAACGCGTGGTCTTAACAAAAATAATTTTTTGCACTGAATTTTTTATCGTCAGAGAAATTTCAATTGCCGAGTCAAGAAGAAGTCATTAAAGAAATTTTATCGATCTTATATTTTATGATTGTAGAATTTTTTATTCATTTTTCTTATTTTCTAATGATCTAAGTAGCAATAATAACTCAACAAGGTTCAATTTTTATATTCTGATTTGCATGAAATTATGCACTTTCATGTCTACTTAGAAAATCAGAGAAAATCAGGCGTTTTGTGAATGATTTGTATAGATCATCTAATGAGCCGACATAATCATGGGAACGGTATTATAATTTTTGTTTTCAAACATTTTGTTCTGTTGAAAGAAGATTCTCAACTCCACTTAAAAAAATTTAACTTCGTCGCAAAAAGGTGTATTTTTGATTGCGAATTAAATTTTCTTTGAAAGTGATAAATGTCAGTGTGCAAAGTCGCGCGGATAGTATTGTAAATATATATCTTTCATTAAACTCCGTGATGCGCGTTAAATTCGACAAATGGCTCTTTAAAGCTGATTAATGTACTACCTTGGAAAAAAAAAGCAATCTTTTTTTTTTAATTTTTTCAATTCCACTATTAAATTATATTCAAAAAAATTATCAACTTGGTATTTGGATGAAATTCCTCAAGTTTTCTTATTACATAAAGCCCCATCGCAAATGAGATATCATTCATAGATAAACCCAATAAATCATGTCGGAATACTTTTCTTCGGACCGACAGTCTCGTCGATTCACATCTCGAAAGCAAATTCACGGGAAAGCAGGAAGAGGGATAAATCTCGAGCCACGTACTGCAAAATCTTCTGTGTGCACTTGGCCACGCGTTACTATTCGTTAATCGATCTTAAACACTCCGGCATTGGTGCCGTTTGCACAATGATTTTCAAAGGAAACATTTTGAGTGGAGGAATTACACGTATCAATTAAACGGCTTTGATACGACGTTGAGATTAATGCGACAAGTACGAATTCATTAGCAAGATAAATGGAAAGGGATTTGCCAAAAGCTTTTGTCGAACACGAGAGATATATTTTCGACAAAACAATCAGATACACATTTTCTTTAGTTGAAAACGTTTAGCGAATTAGAAGGTTATTCAAAGTGCACGTAAATGAGAAATAAATTTTTCTTCCTCCGGGCTCTTTTCAGTTCGACTTTTCTAAGCTGTCCAATTTTTCGCGATCTGTTTTATCGACCGATCCGAGAACGTTGCAAAACAAGCGCCGGGTTGAAAATTTAATTGATCCTGTCAATGCAAAATGCGGTTTCGGTATCTCGTCTTGGCAGCGAAAGGGCCGATCACGAGAAACGCAAAAGCAACTCGCGTGAGAAATCGCGGGATTTCGTCACGGCCTCGGGAAAATAATTGCGTTGACAGTCAGTGCCGCGAACTTTCGAGCCATTCAAATTGAATGTCTTAATTATCCGGTGCTCTGGGCCCGACAGGCCGCTGATCTACATTACAAGTGAACTATAACAAAACACTTTTCAGGTCGATGCACCATACCGCAGATTACAGATCTTGCAAGTTATACAAATTTCGAACAATTTTTTTCTAATCGCGGCGTTTGTTCGCGTTTACGACTAATCACTTCGGCGAAATAAATCAATGACTGGACATGTATGCAAATGCAGACAGTGGGGGGAGGGGGCAATTGCGACGCTCGAATAAATTTGCAATTTTATAAAAAATCAAAACTGTTTTATGAAATTGATTGATTGATATGAAATCGAAATTAAAGATTGAAATTACACGACTAAGAAGAAAAAATAGTTTTTAATTAATGTGTGAACCTAACGTTGGTTGTCACGATTACCCTAGCTACCCTGACTAAATATAAGTAGTAATAAGTAAAATTATTCAATCTTTAATTTTCATAACCACAATTTAGTGAACAGTTAATAACACCAATCTCTTAATATTTCTTTTTACAAAAGAATGTCTTAGTCGTAAGCCGCTGTTATACCTGTTAGAGTTAATAATCATCATGTACAACTTCATTCTTTGTTCTTAATCAATGATTTACGTGAAATATTTTAAGGAAAGAATATTCTAAAGTACAAAAAAAGGCACAAAGAACGTAAACCTCGTTATAAATTGTGATTTATAACTAAGAACATACTCGGGCAAACTTCTGCAAATTTGTATAATAGTTTTTCAAACCTACTTCGAAACTTGCTTCAGAATTGTATGTTTGCGAAAACCTTTTCAGACTTCAGGTGAAATTTCCCTTGATACTTGTACTAAATAGCTATAGGCAGATTTAAACTATTCAAATATCTTCTCTTTTCATAGAGGCATCCACGATTGTATATTGACATTCGCAGTTGGTGCTCCAGTAACGTTTCGAAATGGCAGAAATAACACAAAAAATAAGGGGCATTTGAAATGACACCATTATGAATCTCCCTCGCATCACCGCTACAACAACTTCGGCGCGGTAAATTGTGACCATTAAATTGAATCGAGCGAAACAATTTTTATGCCACGCGCGATAAATCAACGTTGCAACTTCTCGCCGGTCGAACAAAACTGAAAATGGCGCTGAAAGCTATACCTCGTGCGCGAAATGACGAAAAATTTTGCGGAATTCTCGTTGCGAGATTCGCATCGCGGATAGCTGGTTTCGCGAAATCTCGATTGCGACACGTGGCCTGTCCCCGAGGGAACTAACAACAAAAGCAAAGAGAGCTTGTGGAGAGGGGGCAAGACAAAAAAGATTGGACGAATTGAAATATGTAAAAGATTAGAACCTGACCGGACAGTAATGTGGCTCTCATTGAGCAAACTGATCTCCTTAAATCGTTGCGTTTATGGACATGTATAAATGAGACGGCTATAGACGTTCCTAACAAGCTGAGTCGGAAAAGTGGCGTTTTGAAAAATTCGAGCACATAAATCACACACAATACATGCTTGCACATAGATAAAAGTTAATTGGAACCTTTTGTCCTCCGAGAGAATTGGAGATAAACAAAGGCACGAAAAAAACAATAATGTTATATATGTTGGGGAGGAAGATATATAAATAGGTCTCCTGGAAGGTCACACGAGTTAGAGTAAAAATAAACAAACAAAAGGATGAGCAAACAGATAAACACTCCGCAAGCACGGCAGTGTTTGTCAGTTTGTTAGTTTTTTGATTATGAAAAAAAAAAAAAAAAAAACAAAGCAGGAGATAGAAGATTTTTTTTTAAATTGACCGGTACATTTTTCGACGTTAATGAAATGTCTATTAATAAGCGTTGCACAAGTGGGAAAAATGCTCGAGTAGGCGCACATTCATCATCCTGGCTGTGACGTGCGTGTGATATTCCCCCGGAATTGTGCAATCCTGGCAAATTTTGATCTAGCGAAATGAATTCGTCGATTATGCAAATAACGGTTGCACAATCGTAATTTATTCGCTCGATGTCCGATCCACGCAATTCCATCCCGTGGAGCAAAGTCGGGTGCTTCCGTCGACGCTTTTTCCCACTTTGCCAATTCATGTTGGGTGTAGTATATCCTAGCGGATTAATATTGACGGAATTAAATGCTATATCATTAAGAGATTCAGTTAACTGGCAGCATATGAATGCCATTTTATTACTCCAGTAACCTAATATACTAACCTGATACTATAATCATGAGCTATTTACTTACTCGTTTTGATTGCCTGGTTTTCGCGATAAGTATACTTTCGTTTTATCGTCGACGATAATATAATTATCGAAATATACTAATTAAACGGCCATAAAGTAACTGCCAAGCAACTTACAATTATAACCGTTTAACATTTCAAGGTACCCTTTTTTACAAGTTGTTTATTTTTGTCGTCATATTAAATGCACTCTTCTAAAATTATTTAAATTTATTAAAATTATTAAAACTTTATTTTTCACAGTTATTTTAAATTTTTTCGACTTTTTTATAGTTTTATTTTGCTGATTGTTTGTTTTTTGGATAACTTTATAATGAAAGTTTGACCAAAATATTTGTTGACTAGTGTTAAATGTTAATCAATATTTGTTTTCAGATTGAGTTTTCCAATTCTGGTCAATAAACTCTGTGATTACTATCAACAAACGTCAAATCTTTCATTTCCACTTGAATCTCATGAATGAAAAAGATTGCTCTTATTGTCAGGTTCAATGGCACTTGATCGTAACAATAAATGCGCCAATCGCGTAGCATCTGCGGCTATCAGCGCTCCGCGTGTATGACTGTATGCGTGCCAACGGTAGGTCAGTTACAGTTACTATTAGCGCTGGCTATTGTCGGTTATTGCGAGCGAGTTTCCATTTCCTATCGTACTTTCAAGCAATGAAGTAATCACCGCGGACCGTTCGGCGTTCATGAATTGCCTCAAAACTTTGACATTTCAATTGGAATTTGCGAACGAACTGGGTTGCCTTTTATCAAAACCAAATTTGTCCACCGTTAAATTTCAAACTGAAAATTAAGTGATTCATTCAATTTTTTTTTCTCTTTCGAATATGTCGAAAATTAGTTTTCATCGATGAATTTCAATCTCAATAATTTTTCGTATCGTTTGAAAAATCGTTCACACCGCATATCTTAAAATTTGCACTTTCCTTGAGGGAGCTTCTTTTCATCCACTTATAATGACGAATAAATTATGTAAAGTGGATATTTGCCTCTACATTTTTGCGCGAAAGATAAATTCAAATGCGCGTGTCCGTATACATTACGGGGGGATGAATTGACGAGAGGGGGTCAAGGGGGCGGAGGGAGAAGGAATTTTCGACGCTCGGTATGATCGCTATAATCCGTGCGACGGCATCGAACGCTTATTACAATAACTAATGAGTTAGGCGGGGCATCTCATGTATCCTGGCTCTAGACTTAGATGGACACGTCACGAGTTGCCAAAACAAGTCAGACCGGCACATTAAGTGTAATTTTGCAAGTATCCCCGAATTTGGAGTTCATGTATCCCGAATTATGGCGCCTCGTTAAAGTTGATTTTTACAATTTTGCAACCTGTACGAGATCGGTTCAATTTGGAGATAATTTTTCGACGAAGATTTTTTTGTCCGAAGCATTTTTCTCAATCTTGCAAAAAAATGATACGAAAAAATTTTGCTTCCGTTTTGTTTTTTTCCAGGATTCAACATGTGTATAGTTAGGGAGAGATTAAAACTTCAGGCATATCCGATGCTTTTCGGAAACATCGAAGAAAAATACGAGCGAACAAAGTCTCGGACATTGTTCATGTTCGAGCAAACATTGGTATGCAAAGCTGACAGGTCACGACAGCAAGGCTGGCAGTCCAGTAGCCAATACAAAACACGATCGGAGTCGTGCTGCTCGACGCTGCAGACATTTTTACTCCGCTCATAAATTCTCGTTTTCACACACGCGCTTCTCAATTTTCTGGTTGTAACATCACAAGAATACCAACTCGAGATTCATTTTTCGAATGGATGTCTTCAAATGGTAAGGATTCTATTCAAGCTTTTAATTGAATTTCAATATTTGCTTCACGAGTTGAACATTTTTTATCTTTTCATCTCTTTTCCTTGTTAATATTTATTGCTAAATGGCAGGTTCAAACAGACATCTTGAAATGGTAAGAATTTCTAATTAAAACTTCTGATTTAATTTAATACATTTGTTCCACGAATGTTGAAAATTTTAATTTCACATGTTTTTCTTGTTCATATTTATTAATGACACTTGGGTAGTTTCAGGTAGGCGCAAATATTTTTACCCGACGGATTTTATGGACCCGTAATTACGCAATACCGGTTTAAGAAAATGGAAGAGAGACGAAGGTGCATAATATTTGCGTCTGGGCCCGCCGATCAAATCTGTAGACGAGACAATGAGCAGGAAGAAAAGAGAACGGAGAATTCGATTATGCTCTTGAGCCAGCGCGCTTCGGGCTTCACTGTGTCACAACAACGACTTGAAGTTAAAGCAGCCGGTGGACCTTGGGAATGATCAAAAGTCCGTGTGGCGATTGTTTATTTTATTGCCATCGTTATTTTTATTGTTAGCTCGATGAATTCATGCATTTTACACCTGAGCAATTTTATTTGTCTTCGAGCTCTGTTATATATTTTTATGCCAGTTTCGTTTCTTCTTTTTCTTTTCCAATCCATGCAGACAGATACATTATTATCATCATTACTTAAGCTGCAAAATTTTTCATGCGAAATTGTAACGTGCATTTTCTAAAATATGCAAGCGTGTTGCAGCTGCGCGAGCAACGTCTGGAGGTAGCTAGCGGCGAGATTCAATTTCGCCCGAGCGCAAATCTTCAAAACAAAACGCCCAATGAAAATTACCGAGAAAAACAACAAAAAAGACAGATAAATAAAAAAAAAAAAAAAAAAATAAAAAAAAAAAAAAAAAAAAAAAAAAAAAAATGAAAAATGAAAAAGTATAAACTTAAAAAAGTTGGAATATAAAAAAAGTTAGAATATAAGAATGAAAGAAAGTTTAACCAAAACAAATAATAATGTTGGTTGAATTAAAAAATGGGAATTGTTATACGAATTAAATAAATCGGAAGTGTAGAATTGATGAGACGAAATTTGTCCGTTAAAATTTGTATTCAATTTAATATCGGCACGCTTGGTACAAGAGGAAGCGGCATTCCGCGGCGCGAACCGCAAATTATTGCGCCTTGTCTGATCTCGATTTACCGTTACCACTTAGCAGCGAGCGATTCGGCGCCGTAATGAGGCGCGTATGAACGTGTGTTGCGCGCGTGCGCGTCAAAACTGACCGCGCGAATTGAATTTTGCAAAATAGATCGCACGTAGGTCGATGAGATTTACCGCCGAAACCGTATCTCCGGGTTGTGAACCAGCCGACGCTGGCGCAAAAATGTGTTTTTCTTGGAAAGGGGAATCATGCGAACGAGCCCGAGATCCGCAATGTCGATTAGAAAATGAGTTGATAATTGTATGAGGGTAAATGTTAATGAGCGTATGAACGTAATTGCATCAATCGGTCATGAGAAAAATTATTTTTTTCAATTTTTGCAAAATTGTGGTGGAAGTTTAATAAGGGCTTAGTTGGTGTTTAGTAAGAGGTCATAAATCAGAGTAATACTCGAGTTAAAGATCTGGTTGCGAGATCACGCTTTAATTGCGTGACAACTGATAAGTCGAAGAAAAGGTAGTAATCCCAAGAAAAGATAGAAAATTATATTTCTGAAAAAATCATAAAACATGAAACAAAAAGACAAAAAAAAAAACTTGTTAACAATATAATTGATGTGAACTATAACTTGTTTCTTAGTCAGCTATCCAAAGATGTCGAATTTAAATTCAGAAAATAATTTTCATTTTTTTTATCCAAATGACATAACTCATAGTGTAAAATGTTTTTAAAATAAAAAACCGTTTTGATTTGATGTAAAATTGTATTTTTGTCTAATTGAACCCGAAATTTGAACCGACTCTGATCAAGCGCTGATCTGTTATATAACGGAGGAACGGAAAATTAATACAAATATATATCCCTTGATTCAACGATGAGGTGAAAGTGACCGGCGATTATGCGAGTGTGATCATTAAATTACATACTTTCGCACATTAATATGAATTGAACTGTTATTTGCCGTGTAGCATTCAACGTAATCCGCAGAACAAGCATTTACTCTGTACGAAATTAGCGATCGCACGACAATACGAGGACGCCAGCTTGTTTCAACGCCGCCGTTTTTTCGTCCTTTCCCTTTTTTTTCTGTTGCACTCACTTGGATGAAATGCGAATTAACATTTTAATCGAATTGCACCCGTTTGAATTCTCTTTATTTTCACATCTCAAAAAGAGTAAAAAAAAAAGAAAAAGAGTACCTGCAAGGGGGATAAATTTTCCGTTCGCCGGCGTCTTGTAAAAATTCGTCAAAGTTCAGTTTCAAAAATGTCTGAAGGATATGAAGTTTGTGTAATTAAGCTCGGCAAACGAAACACGTTGATTGATCGTTTATTGTTGGCGCATGTAGTTTCCCACATTTGCACTCTTAATTGTAAGTAATGCCGCGATATTTACCAGCGCTGAAAAAGGAATAAATAATTATGTACTTCTCGTTCGTGCCGAGTTGAATATTAATTAGCGATTGTTTTTCTTCCCCTCTGCGCTTCGGACGATTTTCGCGTTCGCAAATGATGTTGTTTATACATCGAGATCGGATTTATTAAATCACTCGATAAAGATAGATCTCTCTCTCGATGCTGTTTTCCAGATTGCAAATTGTGATTTGTTGTAAATGTCCTTTTCTGTTTATTCAACGATTACCAGACGATCGTTCAGTTAAGCTGATAAGTCAATCTGCAATTACAACTGCAGAAAAAAAGAACAGATGTTTTGTGTAAAAATAAAAAAAGTACAAGCTGATTTTCACTTTTAGCAGATTGTTGTTTTCTCTCCCGGACGTCAGAAATAAAGTGTTTTCTAAATTTACAAACAAATTTCAGCGATTGCAATCGCCCAATCAAATTGTCTTGACCTACGACCTTGTGTTGGAATGAACAGGGAATAATTTCCGCATCATTCTCATCGAGCTTACGCAATCTCAATGTTATAGCTCCGTGCTTCTCTCGGACGGAGAAAGTAATTAGCCCGGTGCAATTTTTAGCACACCGACAAAACGACGCGCTAACCAGCTACCTGATTGTCCGTCTTCGTCATGCGCGTCCAACGAACGACGACACCCAGCGCCGGACGTTTTTCGCTAACTTTGCGCGCTCTAGTCGGTAATTAGCCGCGCGCATTATAATTGCAATGTGAATTCCTGCATGAATCATACGGAATTTCGTGTTACATGACACTGCGCTCGATTACATGGCGCTTATTGCCACAAATTTGCATCGCAACTTCGGATGATTCAACATTAAGTCGATCTTTCCTTTTTAAGCATGTTGTACCACCTAATAGATGTTACTTTCAAATTTCGTTTAATTTTGAAAAGTTTTTTGCAAAATGTTTTGATACATGTTTCCCCGATATTCAAATAATCGTCATAAAATAAACCAACTGCGAAATGTTATATATGATTCTCTCTTTTCTTTTGTTAAGTCTCGTTAACCTTTTTCAACGTCTGTGTTGAACTTCTTTCTAACGTTTCGGATTAAGTTTACTTTTGAAACGCATTCGTTCGGAAGCGAAAAAAAAGTGATTTTTTACTCCTTTAGAAGCTCTCTATAATTATCGACGAATACGATAACTCACCATAATTGTAAAGCAGCTTTGCCGCCCGTATGCACGTGAAAGACGAGTATCGGCTGCAGCAGCATCTGTAATAAGAGCGCATGCTTTTTGTTAATACGCTGTCAGTTCAAAATATATACATCGATGAAACAAAATTTCTTTTTCCCTCCCAATTGCATTTTCTCTTACGCTATCTTTCTCATCTCTTTGAATTTGCAACATCTCCAAATCGATTGGACACGTGATTGTTTTTGCCTGTTTTTTTCTTTTTCTGATGGTTCGTAAAAATTTATTTCCTACCATCTCACGAATTTGCACTTGCAAACAAGGTTTAATTCAAATGACGGAACCGGCGTGGAAGTGAGAACGTGATGCAAATTGCGCTGCGGGTGCTTTTATTTCTAGTTACGCGAATGCGCAGTATAAAAGTACGGTTAGTCTCTCGCTGATATTCGCGTAACACTTAGCAAGGAACTGGCGCTGTTAGCTCGCTAAACTTCCCCCTTTTGTGCCCCGCGCAATGCATCTGACAACAACAACGGTTTTGCATTTTCCACATCTCTCACAGCAAGTGAACGTTGTTTTTAAAACACTCCCCGTGACGTGTGTCCCTGTCGTATCATTTTCCCTGCGCTCGCTTTTACATCGGCTTTTATTACTCTCATCAAAAGCACGCACAATCTGTAAATTTTTGAAACATAATTCATCCGATTAATTTAACCAATCCATAAGAGGAAAGTATACAATCATCTTTGTACAAAATTTGAAATTCATTCAACTGGTTTTTCTAAAATTTTTTCAATTCATTTCACAGAACAAAATAATGTTCGAAGAAACATTTGTCAGTCACTTTTACATTTCAAAATGTTCTCCTATAACAGTTCTATGGAGAACATTTTGAAATGTTCAAAAAGTGACTACACAGGAAAAAAAATTGTTATGCATTAACGAAAAAACACCTGTGCTAACATTTTCTTTAAATTGTCAAAACATTATTGGATCAACCATTTAATTAAAAATGATTCTTGATGAATTATTATCTGAATCAAATTACTAAAATGACTTTCAATTGAAATTACATTTATATTATGCGAAAATTAAATGTCAAATACTATTAGAATATGCGAATTTAATTAATTAGTTTTTGATATTTCCTAGCGCTGCAAAAATCTAATTAACATCATGACATCGTTAATGCAACAATGTTACCAACTTAATTGATTTTTGTTGTTACTAATTACTAAAAATGATTCATTTTTTCCTGTTTAATAAAATTAAGTTTTTTGTTTAAATTATATCTTTGCAGTGACTTGTGCGCAAACCAATTGAGTTCTAGTTTTATTTTCATTAGTCAATCTGGGATAGCGACGCATTTCCTAACGAATGTAGTCACCCTTTCTGTCTACACGTTGACCAAAGTGTAAACAGCCGCCAGTCGCCTCGTTCGTTCGTCCGTCTTTCTTTATCTTTCTCCCCCTCTCGCTCACTTTCTCTGTCTATCTCTGTTGGCCGAGCGAACAGCACTAAAGAGCAAAGTTCTACGCGGTTAGCTGCGGTCGCGCGTTGGAACAAGCGACACAGCCATCACAGAGGAATACCTCGCCAACTTCCTTTGACTTCTCGATTTGATTTCCATTCGACACAACTAATCTGGTTACCAAGTTCCTCGTTACTTTTGAACTTTTGTCCACCTAATGACCGCCACACGTATCTGTTGATCAAACGAGCAAATTTTTTCATTTAACGTTACTTTCAAGCTTGTCAATTGTATGAGAATTTTAATTACTGCGCCTTTTCATGGGAGGGTGGATAGCGAAAAAAAAACCCGGAAAGAAAAAAATTCTATTGAAATGTGATTCTTATAACGGGATAAGTTTTAGAAAAAAAGCGAGCGAATCTCAAAGCTGAAAATTTAGAAATAATTATGCCAAGTATAATAATTATAAATTATATGAAATTTAAAATATAAATTTAAATCTCGACATGTTCATTATTTTTCTGGTCCGGTGAAATAAAAAATGGATAAGATGGGAAGCAACGATTTTTGTAGACTTTGTCGAGTTTAACAATTGAAATCATGTTACCAGAGAGCGAGTCCACGAAAAAACCATCAGAGTCCTGACTCCGGTTTCAGCAAAGGCGTAATTCATACGAAACCTCCGGTGTTGGATTCATTTCGGGGAGCCCTGGCGAATAATGATATTAGTCTCTGAGTTCAGCTGAAATTTTGATGACACTCGACAGGGTCAATGCTGCGGGGGTATAAAATTTTGCAGACAATGAATCTCGAATTACGACGGGGAGTAAATTATAGAACATTTTATAAATGATGATGCACACACGCGAACGTAATGAAAATTTATGGTAATTGACTTGATGATGATTATGAGAAATTTGATAACAAAAAGCATAAATTTTTTGATAAAACTCCGCGAAGAAAGGCAGCCCTTCCGGTGTGCTGCGCGGAGTAACTGTAAAATAAATAACAGACGAATAAAAAGTGATCTGCTAAAGAGCATCAATTAAGCGCGGTCGAATAAAGCGTCGGAGTTGTAAATGATGCAACTTGATGGCCAGTACCGAGTTCCGTTGGTTAGCGCAGCTGGACGACAGTCGCAGTGGCTGAACTATACTTGTATATTGTTATTGCCGGCCAAAGGAGAGGAAGCAACGAAGACGAGTATAACTTAGTTCGGGCCAGAATATAGACGCGAACTGTGCACAACAATGGCCAGGGGGTCGTGCATACTCTCCAGATGGTTAATCGCTGTCGGAAGACGCGAAATCGCAAGTTGCTTTGAACTCGAGGAAATATAAATACGCGGACCCGAGACCGCGGTTTAATCAAAGAGTTAATGCTTGTTTGAAGAAATTTTAAATTTTCATCCAGCAGTTGAGTAAAGAAACAAAAAAATAAAAAAATAAAATAAAATTGCGCATTTTAAACGGTACAAGAAAAAGCAAATGTCATCTTCGTGTTGAACCACGGGTTCGTTAATGTTTACACAGCTTCGTACGATGAACTTGACATCAACGTGTCAAAAATAGCATCAAGCTAAATTGACAGATCACGAAAGGCATTCTCGCACATTCATGCATACTCTCACGCGGATTATACGTAATGCAGCGCGCCGAGGTAAGTTGCGCGGACGAAAACACGCTGCGCCGTGAAAATCGATATTTTCATGCCACGTATTTTACTAGTTAGCAATGACCTACCGTAACACTGTCCAACTAATGCGATACTTTCGTCGAGACTGGCCATTACGTAATGAGAAAAATGAACGATTACTGTAAACTACTTAACCTAATAATAAAGACAGCTGAAAAAAGAAAAATAAAAAGAAATTTAAGGTCTGCCTTAAAATATGTTCAGTTTTAAAATTGCCTGCCTTTCAAATTGGTTGGCGAGAGATTAATCAACGTGATAGCATTTGGAAACTAAAAAAAAGGACGACCAAATTTTGTAATCAATTTAGCAACTGGGATTAAATTTCACGAAAGTCAAAAATTGAAAGTGACAAGTGAGTGCTAAGTATAGACCAAGGGAGCCGTAAATTTTGGATCCACCGTCATAATAATTGGTACCACTTTAATTATCACTAAATGACGTAACAACCGAGAGTTAATTAATCAGCTATGCAATTAGCTGCAAAGAGTCATAAATAAGACGCGAATTGGCACGCCTAAAACGGTACCAGGACGGAAGGAAAGGCGACACACGTATCGCTTTCATGCGCACAACTTGGTCGTTTCCGTAGATTCTGTCATGGGAAGCAAGAATTCCTGCGCAAACGTCGAACAATACCTCTAAGAGCGAGAGAGAGAGAGAGAGGAGTGCAAAAATTTCGAAGTTGTAGACAAATACAGGATTGACGGGGGAGATCAAAATTACGCAAGGGGGAAGAGACTCTTCGGAGTTTCTGTTTCGTGAGAAAACGAAGGGAACAGCGTCGCACGCGATATCCCGAAACGATCGACATCCACGTCGAATATGTTAATGAGGATTCGCTGGGAGTTTCAGATTGATGTGCTTTGCGGGATTTGTTTTTGAGGGTTGAACACGTAATCTAAGTTGACTTGAAACAAAATTTCAATTTTTCTCCATACATCAATAAAATTTCTTCATTCTTCTCTTGATGATGATTTACGATAAATTTAATATTAAAAAAACATCCATTTGTCAAACACAAAAAATAAAATGAGAAAAAAATTTTATTAATGAATCAAACGTCATCTCAGTTATAAGTATTTCGGTACAGTAAAAGTTAAATTGGCATGAAAATCAATCACAAGTGTTTGTTTTATCTCAATGGACAAGCTCAGAAAATAAGTGACCTATTTAGCAGTGTTCAATAGTGTGTAAAATCGCTATAGTTGAACGGATAACCCCTTTTTCGGAGCCACCGACCTCGAAGGAGGAAAAAATTATTTGTCTAGGGGTGAACTTCAAAGTCCAGGTCAAAGCAGACTATACGCCACACCATTAAAATTTCTGATGGGAAACTCAATTTTTCCCAATGATTTATGAATTGACTCCCTAATGCCAGGTGTACATAAGCTTAATCAAATTAACCTTCTCTGATGACAATTAAAATTTTTCACAAAAAACATGTCCAAATTGACGACCGGTGGCCCGTTATTAATCCAAATTAATCAAACTGTCATCCTGAGCGTCCCAACGACAATATTATTGACATAATCGATACCCCAACCTGGCAGTCATTTTCTGCCCTCTCCTTTAATTACGTGGAGCTTCCCCTGTTAATTGGGACATTGAACGTCCACTGGCCTTGGAGTTGAAACTATTAGTTTACGATATTGAGATAATCGAACGACGATCGGTTCTGGCGCCTACCCGAAACCACCTACTTGACAGCCTACCAACCACCCAGCAGCGCGAAGATATGGTGCGTTACTTGCTCTAGGTCAAAAATTTTTAATCTCCCACGCGATGCGTATTCATTAATGCGGATCACCTACTCGATCAAGTTGTTCGATACTTCGCTAATCAAGATTACGACTGCGGAAGTTCTGACAAGATGAACGGTCTGCTAATTCGTAATTTAAATTTATCTTTGGCAGTTCTAACTGAGAGAAGTAAAAATAACGCCACCTCTCTGGAATTGGTCAAGAAAAAAAGTAAAACATGGTAGGAAAAAGAAAAATGTGGAAAGGAGTTTTCATTGTTGCAATATCTCGCGTCAACGTTTTCTCGACTTGTCGACAGAATTGTAATTAATTATCGCACGTGTGCAGAATTATTTATGAGACAAGTTTGTTACCGTGTTATTGATCAGTAATAAAGATTCGTCAAGCGTAACCTAACTTTATTACGTTGAACAAAGGCCGTAATGATTTCTACTGATACCCCCGAGAGGTCTGTCACGTCCAAGGGGTGTTCCGAAATTGAAGGGGCGATGAAAAAATTGTCCCCGCGGTCGTTGAGATGTTTCACTTTTCAGTTGGTTATAATCTTGTTATTTTTCTTACTCGCCGAAATTTTCGTTCAATTTTTTAACTTTTTCAATCAACTTTTCTTTGTTAATGATATTTCTCAAGACCGTCAATCACACTTTTGAAATGAACCAGAAGAAAGAAACATTGCGAGAGGGGCAAAATTTCTGACTTAGTAAACAAGTTGTTTGAATTTAAATAAGTCGCCCTTTGACGGTGTCCCGGATAAAAGTTTTGGCAAGGGTTCTTGACACATCTTAATTAGGCAGGGGATTTCCAAGGGTACACATTTTTTAAACGCGTTAGACCGTGCGTTGGTCCAACACACCGCAAAATTTATGTTTTACTTTTGACTTCGGATTTTATGAGTCAATGAATGTTTTAAGGTTTTGAGGGCACCGAAGTAGTACTAGTTCAAAAGAGTAATCACTTCTTATCATGCCATTCTGAACTCTGCCGGCTTTATTGATTAGCACTTTATTAGCTTAACTTAAATCTAGGTATTTTAGGATAAAGTTTATTCTGAGTAAACAAAAATGTTTCACCTTAAGAAAATTACAACTGCATTGTTTAATTCAATTCCTTTAATTGGTCCAAGAAAAATGTAATGCAGTGCCGAGATCAAGTTACAACATTTTCTTTATCATAATGATTTCAGTAAAAGGACAAAAGATCGTTATCTCGATGACGAAAAAGTGGTCATTTAGCGGCATTAATTCACACTCGACATCCTTACATTAGGTCGATTGAAACAAAAAAGAAAAAAAAACGAGGAGCAACACTATTAATTAAACACGGTGCTAAACGAGCCTAGATAACATCGGGTGTTGCATAACGCTCTCGATATATTCAATCACAAAAATCGATAGAGTATGGACTTTCGAATAAAACCCAGCCATCATTTCCTACAACGACGCACTATTCAAGAACACAGTCGATTATGGCACTGCGTCGAAAGTCAAAGTCGTGAAGGACTTTCGCGCTCGAGGCACATGCGATCGATTGTTTTGTTCCTTTTTTTTCATACTCAAAGTAGTTTCGACGGTAACTTCGATAATGAAATTTCACGTTTTCGTCATTGATATGTGAACGATCTTAGCAAGGTAAATATCGTTGCACAATGTTATTTTTAAATTCTCATTTAATATGTTTCAAAGCAAAAACGAAATGAAAAAATTGAACATGAAAAAATTAAATTGTAAACATAACAGTTGGAATAATAAATTGTTAATCACGTTTATGTTTTCTTAACCAGGTTGAGCAAGACCTGGAACATTTTTTCTCGAGAAATTGTTCTCTATTGTCGCACTTGGCATGCTTAATGCACGTTTATGATCCTTCGGGGTGGATGCTAGCGAGCGGCGCGCTTGTGTTTGCGAGTATGCATTAAAATAAAATTAACGCAACCTGTCGCCCCGCCTGTTAGATAATAGAATCCGACGTGATTGTTATATACGATCACATCCACCACGTTGCACTGCACTTGTTGATGTCGGCTCGAGCGCACTCTTATAAAATAAGACAAACTCGAAAATCAGCTGCAATAAAAAGAGTTGATATTGAAATGGCCTGATGGCATTTTTGTAGGCAAAAAATTTTAATTGATTTTGTTCATTATTTATCATCGCAATTGCTCATTATCATAAATTGGAAAAAAGTTATGAATTATCTCAAGTTGAAGAAAACTCTTTTTTTAAGTATAAGTTGTATTATAAAAGTTATTTATTTCAAGTTGAAAACTTTGTTTTGTTTATTTTGAGATTTTCTTTTGTACCAGACAAGTTTTTGAAAAGATATCTTGACTTCCACTGGAAACTTTTCTGTATTGGAAACATGCGGTGACTGTGTATTTAATAATGTAACTCCAGGGGTTTCGTAAACCAATTTCACGTCTATGAACTTGACTAGAAATCAGACGAGCTCTCCTGAGTGCAGCGAAATTTTGCCAAAATAATTCGCAGAGAGTTCGCTCCTCGCTCTTCATCAATCGATCTTGGCTCGAGGTCAAACCAGCGGAAAAGTTTCTCACTTCTCCCTTCAACATTTTTTTTTCCATGCGAGTTATAAGAGTAAACGAAACTATAAAAATATCAGATATTTTATATTTGTTTCAAGTTTTGATTAAAAATGTTTTTGATTTCAAACTTTTATTTGACATTGTCATTTAAGAAAACACGCGGATGGTATTTATAATTTTTTTTTTTTCAGTAAAAACAAAAATATGTTTCATGTCATCTGAAAAGGCTGGAAACGTGCAAAATGTAAACACTGGCGCTATTGATTTTGAAACAGATGTCAAATAAATGTGTTTGGTGTCGCAGCTCCTATTTGTTCGGAACATTTTATTTGCAAAACCGTTAATTGTTACACGTTGGGGAACAAAAATATGTTCCTTTTCATTTTCGTCGGAACGAATTCATGCAAATATTCAAAAGCTCTCTGCCGTTCGTCACTTGTCAACTTTGCATGAAAAATGCATCCACGCAAATACATCGATGCTGTATCATGCGAAATAAAAAAAAAAAGAAAGAAAAAATTCCAATAAAAAAAATAGAAAAAAACAGACGCAACTTTAATTCAACATAGTACGAACATCTTCATCGGATGAATGCACTCATAAATCAAACTCAAACCGAATTGATTAAATCGAATATTAAATAAAATTGAATAGTATTTGATTACAATTGAATGGCCTTTGGTCTAGAAGAAGGTTCAGTAAATAAATCAACGATCCACACCCCCAGCGGAAAAGCCTTGTCGAGGCGTCAACACTGCAGGTCTCTCGCGAAACAAAAATGCGCGAACAAATAATCAGGCTGGAAAAAATGGGCGTGGAGGAAACACATAACCGGGGGAAAAGGGGAGGGAAAATGGCAAAGTGGACAAGGGGAATCAGGTACTTCCTATATCTCACAAATGCCTACACGCAGCACTCGGCGTATATCTGGCCTGGAAATCAGAGATTCTCCTATTTGCGAGATATTGCTATTGCGCGCGTCCGCCAAGAATGTCATTGCATTTTAATGAATGCCGATTCGCGCGCAGATATTAAGATATACACGAGGCTACGGAGTGCTCGGCCACCTTTTGTACGCGCTCGGATAAATAACCGATACGCGCGCACCACGGGGTCGCGAGCCACGGAATCCACGGAATTTCAAGGCCCCGCGGCCAAGACCCAATCGGACTTTATTCGCGCTCGCGGTAGGGTATCGCCCATCGATCCTTGTTTTCGATAGAGCCTACTTCCCAATTACGACTTTACTGCCATTGCGTTCGCCTGAATTTCGCCTTCGCTCTCTGCACGATCCGGTAGTTTGTATTCAAATTAGACGATGCATGCTCGCGCGGACAAAGACTGTCGAAAAAAAAACGAAAAGAAAGAACGCGAACCACTCGGCATACGCTCATTTTTTCACCGCCTTAAAGGAACTACAATAATTATCAAATTTTGTTCGAGATTCTTCGGTGAGTCTGTTTTGGAGGGGGGATATACACCTCACGGCGATATCCACACCTGAATTTAAAGGTGAATTATTCAGAATGTATATTTATCGAATTTTTTAACAAAATATTTTAAGCTGATTAAGCTGAATAAGTTGATTAGGCAAAATTTTTTTTGAAGAACTTTATGATTGTCACGATTGCTTTCGCAGTTTTTGATAGAAATTAAAATGTGAAATTATTTTTTATATAGTTGGTTGATGGAGTAATAAAACTTTTTTTTTATTACTACAACGAAACAATTTTTAGCCACCCATAAAATAACTCATTTTTGTCAGAGCCAAATTTTTGTATAGGTATTTTTGATTTTGTTTTTTTGTTGATTTTTGGACAAAAGAAATTACAATTTGCAGTTGACAATTAGAATCAATTTTTATAAATTTTTGTACCAATATAAGAATGAAGCAAAAGAATGTTTCCGAGTAAATATAAACAAATAACTTGTTTGAACGATGGAATAAATTTAAATGTATATACAAGTGAATGAAGTTACTAATTCAAAAGAAAGAAATCGACCGACTTGACATCGATTAATGCAAATGCTGACACTGTTCGAGTTGTGAAATGTGTATCGCGTAAATATTAAAACTCTTTCGGCCGTACAATCAACTGTATAGAAATGATGTAATTTTGTATGATTATTGGTTTCATAATTCCATTTTATATCAATTTTTCATAACAAAAAAATGATTTAATATTTGTTCAGTTTAAGATATACCGATATTTTTTGAACAAAAAGAAAACAAGACGTTTACCGACTGATTCACTCATCGTAAAATCCGATCGATTAGTCTTGAATTATGTTAAAAACTCAACATTCAAGTTTTATACTCCTCTGAGAAAAAAAAATTCCATTGTGTTTTCGACTCCAATGATTTTGAACTTATGATTCACAAATAATCATAATTTTATCTCAAATGATCAGACGATGGTAATTGAACATTTTATAGCCTTAACATTGTAACCATAAAAAAGTAATATTTTAATTGACCTCATAAACGTGTGCATATCGTTTATATATATTTCACTGATATAAGGACAAACTGTAATCAGGTCTGTTGATTGTACAGAAACCAAACATCGGCACGTCAAATATGTATTTCGTTGCGCAACACAGTTGATCTTTTCATTTCGAATTTTCAAGATATCAAAAGACAAGTGTCACTTTAAGATTGATGAATTCTTGAATTGAATGGAGTTCTTTTCATCGCTCACTTTTCAATACAATAAATTTCCGCCAAGGAAAATAAATAAACAGAAAAACGAATAAAAAGAAGGTAATTAAAAAATTGTGTACTATAAGAACTGGCATTTCGAAACGTATAATCGAAAGTAAAACAAAACGCCAGAAAACAATAAAAAAGAAGATAATTTTGTATTTTAAATTCACTATTTGTCGTAATTAATTGGACAAAAAAAGTGCACCTGCTGTTTATTTATGCTGCCTGCTCCATTCTTATCAGAACATTATCTAACCATTTAAACACAGATTACACGTGCAAACCGAGTCGAAATTGGAAACCTGTTTTTTCAGTTTTTCAACGAGAATCTCGTCGCTCGTCGGCGCATTAAAACTTTGCACGCCAACTAAAAACGTTGAAACGCGCGGTTTAATATTCATTCCGAACAATTCGTGAATTTCACTATGAACAGCAAAACCGGCGAATAATTGACTCGGCCTTATCTTTCTGAAAAAGCTGCAACTATTTTTTATTCCATTTTTCAGCGAAATGGTTTATGTTTGACGCACAAACTCGACACGATGAAATCAAAGTCGTTTACGGTAATTCCGTTGAAACACAATTGTACAATTTATCCATGTTTATTTAACTTGATTCAATGACATTCCAAGAGAATAAAATTCCATCTAATAACAATTTCTTGTTGCTCCCTAATCATAAAATCTTGTTACATAAAAGAAAAAACAATTGAATAAAATAATTTTTTTTTATTTCGTCCCTATAAGAATAATTTACGAGCCGATAATCACGCGAATCGAAGTGAAAAAGAAAATAAAACACATGACGTAACTGCGATTCGAAATTGATATTCGTCTGGGTTCCTTACGGGACAAATTTAGAACTTCAATTTCATCGACAAAAACATAATAAAAGCACTCGAAGCGTGAACCAACAGAGAGGCCGAAGAAATGCGGTTTGTTTCATATTTTTTATTTCACACTTGTACGTCATTTGAATTTTAAATGTTCACGGAATGTAATGTCAACTTACAGAAATGTTACCCAAAAGATCTATTCTTATCTTCGAGGGATCCGTGTATTTATCAACTCGACGTCGCCTAAAAGAACCATACACTTTAAAATGTACGCTGCTATGTATCGTATCACTAATGGCATTCAATTTAACACTTTTCGTGTTACGGGGATGCACAGCAACGTTGAAAACCTTTTTTCTTCTTTTCTTTTTTATTTCTTCTCCTCCTTCGTCTTTGCGCGTGAAAACAATTTGAAATTTTAATTTGCAACTAATGCACGGAAACCGATTCTGAGGCTTGATGTTTTTTCGCTTGTTGCCAATATGCAAAGATTTGCATATTGGCAAAACAACAAATATTAATGAAGTTCAAGAGGCAACGGATTGAACAACAAATGAATCGTACTTCGTTTTTTTACAATGCAACTGAAACGCAATTTATCTCTCTGTATACTTTTATTTCCGTATCGCAATTTAACGGAAATAAAAATTAGAATTGATGAGATGTAGTTTTCTTCAAAGTTTATCTTTGACAAACAAGGATCTCGCGTTACGGAAATTAAAATTAGAACACTGTCAAACCAAATGGTTTGCGAAAAAAAAAAAAAATAAATGTTGTAAATCAATGTACATTTACGATTTCAGAATTTATTTCCGTGCAAAATTTAATTAGAGATCGATGGAAAAATGATTTGTTTCTAATGAAAAACACTGTACCGATAAAAAATACACTGTTAGAGTGGAAGCACTGTCACCAACCTATCACGAGGAAACTTTTGTCACTTAAAACAAAAAAACTCGCGATTTACACACGGTTCTGAGAAGATGCGTTTTTTCGTGACTCGAATGAGACGATTTGAATGAAAAATTAGGATCCAAGAGTTCGGTTAGGTGAGGCAACGACGAGCGCTGCTATGAATGGAAAAGCGCGGCGCGCTCGCGGTTTCGAAAGTTGACGGCAGACTGGCGAGCGCGAGCGGGACACACGTGTCGGCCGGTCGACGACGCGGGCACGCGAGAACTGGGGATGCGTGGGACGCGCACGCACGACATACGCGGGGAAGGCCCGCTCGATGTTGCGCGCGCGCCCTGCGCGCCACCACCGGAATCCCGACGCCTAGCTCGACCGATGAACTCGTCAATGAATTATACATTTTCTATACCCCAAAAAGTTCATCTCGCATACTAAAAACTAGTTTACCGTGTATTTCACAACATAAATGTCAACAAGTTTATAATCGAAATTCAAATCCAAACTTCGGATAAAATTTTTTGTAAACACTAATCTTTTACGAATTGTTTACGAGTAACAATTTTGAATTATAATTTGTAATGCATAATCACGGTTCGAACATTTGGCTAAGTTATAACTTTGCAATTCGAATTTGAATGAAGTAATTAACTTTGGAGGAAAGTTATAATCTGAAAAGTAATTTTCTAAATACCATTTGGAACGAATTATACGAAGTTTAAATTCTGCAAAATTGCAACTTTGCATATGCAACTAATTTGAATAAAAAATTAAAACTTGACATAACAATTTTAAGTAGAACATATTTTTTTTCATAAAGCTTTGGAATATCAAATTTGACGTTGTTCCATCTTTGAAAATAATGTACAAATTAGGAAACAAATATTGAACTTCTAAGAAAGTTTCAACTTGAGTAGGTACTACTTTTGAACAAATTTTATGCAAGTAGAAAATTTTAATCTAATCATATAAAGTTGAAATTTGGCAAAATTTTACAACTCTAAAAATGTGCAGATTCAAAGGAAGTTCAATTTTCTAGAGCTTTTAATAATAACAATATTTTTTCGATATTATTATTTTTTTTATTTCAGAAAATTCAATTTAGAATTAGAATGATGAAAATGAATGATAAAAATTACAGGACAATGTTGCATAATTTGATTTACTTTTTTATTCAGATACAGAATCTCATTTCGTAAAGTGGGCATTGATATAAAAATGGTTCGTTTCAAGAATAAAGTGAATTTCCTTTAGAGAGCAAAAACGATTGGATATCTGATAATATATCCATGTAAGTGTAATATAAATTCGATCACACGAAAAGACGTCGAGGCTATGTAAATGACGCTTTTTCGTTTGCCAATAATTGGCGAAGACCGGTGGATCGTTTCTCCGTCTCGCCGGATAAGTGGAAACAACGCATCTATCCGACTGCGAATTATTATTCCGTCACACGCGATCTCTTTTGAAATTCATATCATCCAGAGTTACATGACTTTTTTTTTCTCGCAGAATCCAATTTCCTTGACAATTATAAAAATAATTAGATTTGAAGAAAATTAAGAAATACAATTTTAATTTCATTCTATATGGACAATTGTTGTTTTATATAAATAGAAAATTTGTTGGACATTCTTAATTACATAATTCGGTTTTCATTTACCTTGCTTTTGAAGCAAAAGAAAATCATTTTTTGCGGGCCCAAGAGTGAACGTGTAATTTAATTTTCACGTTTCCAGTTACATAAATTTGATAGTATCGACAAGAGAAATGTAACCGATTGTTTTTACTAGTCTTTCAGTGTCTACAAATTCTATTGAATTCTCTGCAACTCAATTTGCATAACATTGATAGCACATTTTATACTGCCCACTTCTTTTTTTTTTTTTTTTTTTCAAAATTATCAGTTCACATCGGTTTACGTAATTTTACAACAACCAAATGTAAAAACGAGTCTAATTCCTAACATAAGCACAAAAATGCTGGATCTTATTTGCCCATTTTTGGTACCGATGATATTTTTCGCAGGAAAATTTTATCAGGTGAAGTCACGGTCTGAAAATAATAAAACTTGATAATCAGTATGCAAGTTTGAGAGAATAAAAAATAATGCAAAGTGGTTTCGATTCATTATATTTGCAAACACTTAGAGAAGTTCATAATTAAAGATAATTTTTCATCTTTCATACCGGTTAATAAGTATCGAGAATAAGCAGGTCACAGGCAGTTTAATTACCTGAAAAAACGCAATCAAATCATATGTTCATACAACGTCAAATGATATTGAATCTCGTCCTGCTGGAATTATTGACTTTATTGATTCAATTTTACTGGTTAAACAAACTAAATAATCAAGTTCCAAACGACATTTTAAGTATCAAAACAAAGAAATTAAATATTTTTTACATCATTTTGAATCTATTGAAAAATCAATAGATTTATACATAAATTCAAAAACGAATTGAAAAACAAATCTCTATATGGTATTTAAATATAAGCGCGAAGGTTTGCAACCGGAGTATAGTTTCGAGAAAGAAATTGAATCGCTAGAACAAAAGAGCGCGACGACTTTTTTTGACTGCGTAAAGGCACGGAGAAGGCTCGTATGAGCGCATCTTAAAGATGTGAGAATGACTATATCGAGTAGCAGAGTGTTGTGCATAATGCTCTGTGGTCACGCACGCGATTCGCGTTCGTGATCCCCGCAGCCGTGAATCTATATACGGCCGGCTCCACGTGATCATCGCACGGACCGTAGATCATGAAATCACCTGCATTCGCGGCCATTAATCTAACGCCACTACGGCCTTATAATTGCAACTCGGTCACGCCGCGTCATTATTGCACTTCCAACGTTAGTGTCGTCATCTTCAAAAATAAAAGAAACATGCTAATCCATTGAGGAAAAGAACGGACGAGTTTTTTTTCCTGTACTGCACCTTTTACACTCAATAACATTTTTGATTCGGAAAAAACATTCAGTTCTACTCATTTTTACCAAAACTTACAATTGAATTCCGTGAATTTTAATTCCTTTTTGTTTTTGGGTAAAAAATAATTTCGATTCCCATAATCATTATTGTGTGTGTGTATCTCTATTTTTTTCTTTTTTGGCCATTTTTCCAATCAGATCTGAGAAAGAAAAAATGGACAAACAAAAATTCTTAAAATACGGGATTTTTGGATAATTTCGGATAATTTTTGCGAGAAAAAGCAGTCCCGCGTTTCTCATAACGCATTTTGGGCCTGGCCGATACAAATCGGCGTTGTCTATAATTTAAGGAGGCATAATCATACGTTTACAAAAACGGATAATGGAGGCGGCCGACGCGTTAGAAAACGCGATACATATCTTCGGCGGTGATCAAATAAATTAATATCAAGTTCACGCGTGTGAATCTCGTGACTAAATATGGGAGAAGCGCTCGAGGTTGCCGGACCGCCGCGTAATTCGAAATTTCACTTTGCTCGCTCTCGGTTTTGTCTTGCGTAATAGATTATTATCGCGGCCTAATGTTCCGCCGCGGATGCATCGTCTTGGGATTTCGAGAAACGACCGGTTTGATGAAATTCTGTGTGGTTAGCGCGAAAATTATTTGCTCATTTTTGAATATTAGAGCCGCGGCCTGAGTACTACTCCCGAGAGTGAAAATTACATCGCAAAACAAGTGTAAGATCTGGCGGATATAATGCAAAGAGAAGATTTCTGCAAAGCGTTCCTGCAAAGCGATAATGCAAATACGGCGTATTGTGTGCTGAAGCAAATTGCTCTTTCGTTATAATTCAAATTGTGGCGCGTTTAGTTGTGTCACGTGACCGCAAAAGACATCCTCATCAGCACTTTATGAAATGAACAAAATAAATTACCAAATGAATGTAAATACACTGAGTTTGCAAAACAAAAAAATATCAAACAAACACACAGCAACGACATTACGAATTGAAAAAAAAAAACATTTCTGATTTAATTAAAAATTTCCTTGAATCAAAATGATTTTCAAAATTTTTTTCTGTACAATATTTGCAACAAGCTTGCAATCATTTCCGCTTGGTTGTAAAAATAATCTTTTCTTTTTCACTTCCTACAACGGCGAAAATTGCATAGTTGCAACAGTTGAGTTTCCCACAGCCTTGAGTGGTAATGGCATTAAATGTGTAATTAATTTTTACATTTTCAAAGTAACTAATAGTTTGATGAGATAGATAGACAGTACCACATATAAATGCATCCTTAAAGTTGTTATGGCCAGTTAAATGCATCGATCGTGTGCTTAATATCCGAGTCCCTAACGTATCAGTAAATGTCAATAGATGCACGAGGGAGAACGCGATCCGCTCGAATGCCGTAACAAAAGTTCTGTCCCTACGCGAATGAACAACTTTATTCACAACATTATAATTAAATCGAATCGCGTGTCTATTCTCGTTTGCCCAATGTTGAACATTTACGCTTTGCTAAAAGACGATCTCTATCCCCAGTTTAGTTGTCATTGCAACTTTCAGAAATTGTACACACATTTCAAAATCGAAAAAATTATAATTTATTAATTTAATGATTATTAAATTATGTATTAATTCAAAAATGTTGAAAAAGTTTTGCATTTTTTCGAAAAATAGGTTTCTTGCAGTTGGTTAGAATTATTTCACATCTTCATGGAAATGTTTAATCCGAGACATAAATATCGTACAAGATTACGCGAGATCAAAACAATTTCAAAACAATGCCGCGTATCCTTTTTTTCTTTTCTTTCGAGCTGCACAATAAAGTTGAATTGAATAATTACAGTGAAACCGCGATCGTTAATTTTGTAAATGTGTTGGCCGTAATTTTTGTATAATTGCGGCGCGCGATCGGTTGAAAATGTTTAGGAGACAACTTTGCCAGGCTGATTGGAATTTATTCGGCGCCGATAAAAGTAAATTTATTGTTCCGATTGAAAAATGAATTTAGAATGTAGTCAAACGTATTGTGATCGAATCAAAGAAACTTGCGGGAAATAATATGCGCCCGAACTTGTGCGTGAGATATGTTGCGCCAGTGCGAATAGATAATTACAACTGAAATTAATTTCGCAACCGCTGTGAAACGTCTCGCTCCTAATTTTGTACAAATTCTAACAAATGTGACTTGATGTAAAAAAGATAGTCTCATTAAGGGATCGTTAAATTTAACGAGGAAATGTGACTCGCGGGAAAAAAAGGGTGCAAGAAACGGATAGATGAGCCAAAATCCATATAAGCGATTTATAAATCGATCGGCGGTCTCATATTTTTGTCGGCGTTTTTCCATTCGCGGAGAAAACGTGTCAATTTGAATTCCAGATGTTTGTTGCGCCACGAAATGGCATCGCGTTGATTGTGCAGACCGGTAGCTCAGACCGGTCGATTGTGCAGCGACCGAACAGGCACGTGGACGCGCCCTAAATAGCCTATGTCGACTCGACCATTTAGCCGATGCGAAATAGTGCGCTCGAAAACTTAAACACACGCGTCAACCACTTTTTGTATCGCCAATCGTCCAAATTTATGCGCTGGTATTTGTCCTCTAAACTTGATGGAATGATTGTTGGAGGAAAAAAAACAGGCATTCAGGATTGCAACAAGATCTAATACGCATCAGGATTCCATTTTTTTTCCTTCCAACATTTTGATTTTATGGATTGTGCAATTTGTGAGGGAAAAAAAACATTATGTATTTCCAAATGAGTTCATCTTATGAGAATTGCAGAGGGGTTATAAAAAATCAATTGCGATAAACTATACATTGTATTTCATTTTGTAAAATGTTATAACGATTAACTTGTAAAAGTTTTGTATTCGCAGGTATATCTTTATTTTGAAAAAAAATTTTGAGACTTATGATTTTCTTCTGTGAGATTTCTGCAGCCTCCGTCTCGGTTGAATTTTGTCAATAATTTATCTGCGAAATGTAAACAGATAGTCGTACAATTTAAGCAATGAAATTCAACGAGGGAACGCCTCTTCGTATAAAGCTTGAGATTTTTGTTAAATAAATAGCGTGGAAAGCAAAAAGAAAGAGTGAGCAGGGCGAAGGAGTATATAGAGGATCCGCGAGATTTATTTTGTCGGGATTCCTATGCGCTTTACAGGAACACTCTTGCGCACTCCATCGTAGCTCGTGGGACTGCGATGAATGCGCGAGTTTCGTCCCACAAATAGGAGAGCCAGCTTCTGTGCGACCATCACTTAATCGCAACTAGACAAATTGATTCACGTCGCATCACATTTGCACGCTACCCATTTTTTTCTTTTCTTTTTTTTTTTTCAAATTCATTCCCAAGCAATTTTCTCACCAATTCCAAACTGGATTCAGAAACTAATAAACTAAGAGAAAACATTTTTTTAAGTTACAACAAAAATGTTTTATGCAGAACAAACTATCAATTCGGCTCAACTTTTTTAATCTACCTTTGTGAGCTAGTCTGATAGTTTACGAGAATTCAATTCAAGCAAAAGATTTCAGCAGGTGGAAAAAACTCGACTTTTTCAAGTTTAATGTTTGTCTAGCAAAGAAACATGTTTCAACTTTTCGTAGCGGATACACTTTTTCCAACACAAAGGTTGATAAAGTATTTTTAAGGAATTGATCACTTCTTTCACTTGTATTACATTAAATGAAAAACATTTCTTCAGTTATTGTTTCTGAAAAATTGTGAAAATTAAATCATTGTAAAAGGTAACGGTAAGAAGTAAAGATTCGTAGAGCCTTGAGAAAAGAAGAAAAATAAAAATACCACAATAGATTTTAGTTGAACAAAACAAGATCTGCTTGTCAGAAATGAATGCAAAACCGTTAGAAAAGAAAGGAAATCAACTTTTTATTTAATAACTTCTGTTCTGCATAAGTCAAAACAATGAATCCTTGTTTGAACAGTCAAAAAGTTGTTGCATAGAATAACGTTTGCAAAATGTTAACCTACCTTATTTGCACGATGAAAATCATACAAATAAAACAAACTTGTTACAATGTTTTCTTGAAATTTGTGTATTTATTTATTTTTCATATCATTTTTGTAGATAAAAATTGTGTTGTAAAAAGGGCCAGGGCAGCCTACGCTTTGAGTTTCTGCTTGGAACCGGCCCACGCTCGTCAATTTGATGTACTACTCTCGCTCTCCTTCAACCCTCGGAAATTACTAATGCCCTTCCGATACCCGAAGCACATCGCTCGACCCGCGGCTTTTGAAATTCTGCAAAGAGTGCGTAATTATGAATTATTGCCAATGCGTGGTTCACGGTATACAACCAATCATAATGCTGTAAATTGATACCTCACAACGTTCGCTAAAACAACGGAGTTTATGTCTTTAACATGTTTTCGTGGGAAATGTTAGTCTCGAAAAGCAACCCTGAAATATTTCCAAAACATTAATTTCAACTTATACAAAAATAAACAAAAAGTATACAAAAAAAATAGAACAATAAAACAATAAAAAACACGTATGATTTGCAAAGTGAAATTGACCTTTTTTTCAAATGGGATATTTCATTTGTGACATTCATTTTTTTTCAACCAGCAAGTAGAAAACGGACACTTTTCATCCTGATAAAAATGAATTGTAGTAATTCAAAAATGGTGGAAGATAGTTTACCGGCATTATTTCAAACTTTCTTCTTTGTTTCAAACCATTATCATCGATAACAGAAAATGTCCTTTGGCTTTCATTTCGTGCTCAGAGACTCAACTTCTCTGCAACAAATTATCCTTGGTATATGAAAGCCGTTTCAAGTTGCCTGCAGCCAAGCTCTGAATATGATTGCTGAAAACATCCTCGAACCAGTGACCAGTGGGGGATCAACTTGCATCGACTGTTGATTTGAATGACTACTTACCGAGGTATATAACGTTTCTATCAGGGCTACTTAAATGTTAATACGCTCGTGTTGAGACCTCACTGCGAGCGCGTCAACGTGGGTGGCCCGCCTGAGTTGAATAAGCGCAGGCCTTCAAGATGTCCGGGTCTAGCGACAATTGTGAGATAAATATCAACAATAACGATGCATTTTCATTATACTCCCTCATCTAATTTTAATAACCCTTACGTTGTAGATTAATTAAATTCAAAGACGGGAAAATTTATTGACAAATTTTCTTACAACCCAAACAAAATGTGAACACATGAATTTTAAAAAATTTAATTCAACATAAATATTTGATTAAATTAAAAAAAAAACCTAGAAAGAATGAGACAATAAAAATCAATTAAATTAACACCAAATTGAAGGTCAATTGACCTTGAACAATTTTATTTGGTGAAAATTGCGAACTTTCCAATCGAAAATTGATCGAACACACAACGTCAAATGAAAAATTCGCCATAAATCACCGCGCGCAGATACAATAATTGGAAAATCATCGTTGAAAAGATGTTTCTTCCCCTCGGCGTCAGACGATAAAGAGCAAAAGATTTTCCGTTTTTAATGAGCGCGCAAACGATCGCGCGCGGAGAAAGTCGAAAACGACAAATCTTCCGAGCCTCGGTATCGCGCGATCGTGACACGTGAAATAAAAGCTGCTGTTTCGCCCACGCGTGTACTAATAACGCGAGATTTACGGGGCGCGGTAGCCCGCTGGAGCATTGTTTCGGCCTTTTTTTTCTGTGCCTTCTTTTTCTCGCAGCGTTATTTTTTTTTCGCCCGGGATTAATTTATAAAGCACGGGCGTTTGAAAATAACGAGCAGTTGCACAATCTGCGCGGAGATAATTACGAAATACTGATTACAGGTTAATTACAACGAGTTGAATTGAACCAGTCCTGGTATCCGCTGATAATTTCCGGTCTCGACGACTGTTTGAGACAGAAAATGCCACTAGGGCACATCACGCCTAACCGAATCAGCAACCTAGCCGGCTACTTTTCTGGTATTCTCATCAATTTTGGTGATCTGTGCCGTAGTGGCGCCTCCTATCTCAAAATTGTGTTGTGCAATTTGTGTCCCGTCACCAGTGCTCAAGTGTGCCTGAAGGTGCAACAAATAAAATCAAAATTTAATATCAATAATTCAATACAGTTAACAAATTATAATGAACAAAAATTAAACATTGAAAAAACTCACGTACATGCAATAGTGATGTCAACCTGTTTGACCTTACGTTATCAGTTAACTTTTAAATCCTGTCAACTGGACTTATTAATTGCCAATTAATTAAAAACTTTTTTTGAATTTAAACAACGGAATAAGTTACTCAGTGTAAAAAAGTCTAATAAATATTGAACAACAATTAATTTTGTGAAACGTTAGTAGTTCATCTTGTAGATAAAAGGAGTAGATTGTTAATCAAGCAGAAATTAGAACAAAGGAATTTTTTTAGAGAAAAAAAGAAAAAGAGTCATATGTTTCAGAAAGTTGAAATGGACACATGCAAAACAATAGTAAATATCAAAGGAACATGAACGAAACGGGCAGAGAGCTTCGGAGACAAAATAATGATTCAAAAAGTTGCCTCCCAGAATGAATAATTAATTAACGGTGGCGAAACAATGGTCGTAAAAGAAGCCGGCCGCAAGTTTACGATTTGCATATTTTGTGTGCGTCGGAAAATTGTTAGCCGCGTGATGATGTCACTATTTTTGTCTCTTTGAATTTGTCAGAGCTTGGGTTACGTTGATAAATCCTGTCAAGAAGTTCATTTAATTTTACGATTCAAAGCGCAAAACAAAATGTTCAGTTGAATGTTCAAAAAGAAATGTTTTTAACTATAACTTTGAAAGCGGAATTTGTTCGTTTGAAGTGTGATTTTTTAAATACCTTTTTCCAACGTTTATTTGCAAAATTTGAATTTTATTTTACACATTCGCTATTTACATTAGATTAACTTTTAAAACGCCTTTTAACATTCATATCCAACAAACTACCGTTAAAATGAATAGCGGGAATTTTTATTAAATCCAATTGCACGTTCATATAACACCGAAACGTCCGAAAAACGAGCACAATGCACCGGCCGAGCGTTTTTCATTGCTCGTAAAGATGTTATAGTATTATATTATTCGCGGATAGACCGTCCTCAAAATGCCAATTACAACGGGGTACACCTATAAACGCGCGCAAACACCCGATATTGAATTACGATCGGTGTATAGAATATTTATACAACGTTCACGGGTCATTAGCTGGCACGAGCGTATAACGTTTTTTCTTTCATTTTTTTCATTTTGTATTATTCATCATACGATCGAAATATTCGCAATTCCACTTTAAAATAACGTTCAAAAGCAATATTTAGCACAAAGTTTCTCGTGGAAGTATGAGAATCACAAAATACGTGTTTCATAAAAAATATTTTGAAAAGGTTTTATTCGAAAATCAGTTTTCTGGTGAGAAATATTTATATGTCAAATGTTAATAAAAGAAAAAGGAGGTTTTTCAAGGAATTCCGCTTGGACGAATTTTATTTATCGTTTATTTTTATGAACATGATTCCGAGCAGACAGGCGACTTTCGAACGAAGTTCATATCGTTTCCTGGAAGTACAAGAGCTAAACCTCCGCCTGTGATTGCGGCGATTGCAACATGATCAATTACATGTGAGATTAGTCTCGGTTCGAACGGATCAATTCGAGCTCACTGTTGTGTCACGAAGTGGCCAAATTTTTCATGATTCATATGGACTCCATAACGGTATTCATTGCGATACTATTAACGTATACACTTCGTGTGTGGAACTCTGGTTTCTCAAGCCAGCTCGACCGTGAGACGCGGCAAAGGGGAAAAGGAAGAACCGAGGTCTAACGAATGTGAGAGTATACGTAGATATACAAACAAGCCCGGGGACTAAGATCGGACCTTATCTCGCGACGGAAAATGCAAAGGAGATCGCGCCGCGGGAAAAATCGCTAAAAACCCGTTAATGCGCTAATTATTGCTCGCAGTTTATTTGTTTGTTTGTTTTTTTATTATCAAAAACACGAAATGTTAGTGAAAATCAAGTTTAATATTTTATTTCCGACAAATTTAATTGTACCAACTTTATTTTGTTCAATCAAATGTAATGTTGCACTTGAAATTATCTTCTCGTACAATATATGACTGACTACATTATCGCATAATATTATATGACGCTGAGAAGAAAAAAAAATTGCCGCGTTACTTGATCCTATTTGAAATGCTTCACAAGTTTCAAGTTTACCATAACGAATTAACGTCTTCTACTTGAAGCGTGATAATAAAATATTCCATCCCTCCCCCCGTTTGAATTCTTCAGAAATTTCAAGCTAGTTGAAGATAAAAAAATTGGCTGAAAACAAAATTTGAAACGTACGAATAATTTTGTATTTGGTCTTTCTATATAATTTAATTAGTATTACATAAGGGGGGTAAAAAAGCATAACATTAGTTGTTAATTTACACATGCAAATAAAGTGAATTAAACTGATTTAATGATTCTGAAACGTTCCCACCGATTTAATTACGAAAATTAGGAACTGATATACATATTCGAACAAGTTTGCTCGGTCGTCACGTTGCAACACCGGTCAGGTGCAAAAAGTGTGTGTCGCGCCACCTACGTAAGCCGCAAAATAGATCAACGACCACATATTTGCAACAATATTGCACTCGCTATTATAACGAACTTGTGATACAGAAATCATTGTAACAACAGGCTACCCAAGTGTAAAAATAAGTTTGAACAAAAAGGAATGTTTGGAAAAATATAAAGTTGGAGCGAAAACTTGTTTTAGAGCCCAATGTTAGTACTAAGTCCATATGTTTTAAAATGATTTGGAAACATGAACAATACAAAACAATTTTTTAAAATGATTTTTATGATTTATGTCAACGTTGTTTATTGTAAAATTGAAAATTTTTTAAATTTCTCCATCGAGTGACAATCAGTGGAAAGAACAATGAAAACTTTGGCTTTGATTTTAGTACAGTTAATTTTTACGCTTGTCTTCAAATTCATTTTTCCATTGATGGACTATAAAACAAAAGAATAATAATTTGATTTTACTGTTGGAGCAATTTTTGAACACCCATAGTTAATCACTGAAACGAGAGCATGGTTCATTGAGCAGTATTTTTTACAATCAAATCAAATAATGAAAAAGATAAGGAATCATAAACTGAAAAATATTTTATTAATTAATTTAATCATACTTTATATTTTTCCAGTGTTATTACAATTACAGATGTGCAAAAAACGTGAAATTAAAAAGTTTAACATTCAAAACAGTGAAAGTTTTGCATAAAAATTATTCCAACTGATGAAATTAACTGCTTTTGATTTTGAGATATCTATTGGCTTGAACATTGTAAACATCTATTAACTCAACAGGAAGATATAAAATATGAATGGTATGGAAAAAATGGAGAAAATTTAATGGGCATTATTACAGTGTTAAATATTAAAAACTTGTATGGTTTATAATTATAATCATAATTTGATCGCGTTGAATATGGAAAACAATAATTTTCACGAAAACTAATTAATTACGAAAACACGAAGAGTGCGTTGTAGCGTACTGCATTTAAATTTAAGACAAGTGAAAAAGAAAGAAAAATAGAGTGCGAGCAAAAAAAAAAGAGTTGATTCACGTTTCGTCGATCATGCACGCACATGTTTCCAAGTTGAGTAAAATGTGATACAATAATAAAAAGTGCTCTCTCGCCCATAAGGGAAAGTGTCGGACCAACAAAATGGAAATATTGCGCGTGCATAACAGATCGTAAAATAAAGTTTACTGGCGTTACAATTAACGTTCGCTCAATAATTAATTAAAAGGAAAAGAAAATTAAATTCAATATAATAAAATCATCCTAAAACAAAAATGCACCATTTTACATACCTAAACAAACTTCCAACCCGGTGTCAAAAATTGCACTCAATTTTGTTGAATAATCAAGAAACAACGAACATTTAAAACTGATTGTAAAACGTTTGTTCGACGCGCACTGTTTGAACAAAATGACCAGCGACAAAAATGAAGTCCCAAGTTCTCTCGGCGGCGAGAGCTCGAGACTGCGCGACGTTTCCATGTGACGGCCGGAATGTGACTAAGTCAGTTGGAATCAGAAATCGAACTTAATGTAACCGTGGAAGGAACTTTTTGGTAACACGAGACCAACGATTAGCGACGTAGACGGTTATATCGATAAAACTTAGCTGTATAGAAACAAACGTCCGTTGAGCACTCGGAAACACTAGTGCTCGGTTCGTGGAAGCCTGATACAATTCTGTCGCTAGAAATCATTTAATAGGTTCTGTATTTATCTCGCACTCGAATTTCATTTCATTTTATGAATGCAACAATTATTTTGAAAATTCAAATTTATGACTCCGTCAGGGATTCGAGTGAAAAGTCATAAAAATTGTAGAGTGAAAACAATTTCATTTTTTTGAGTACAAGGGAATATGGTCTATTGAAAATAAATATGTTTAACTTTATTCTGGGAGTTTTACCATATGTCAGATGAGGAAATTTTCAGTCTTGAAAAAAATGTTTTCCCTTTATGACCAAATTCATCCCAACCTTGGAAGATTACAATACAAAAATAACAAATTTGGTTCACGCGGGAATAATTTTTTTTTAATTAAAGCGCCGCGCGGTCCGATCAAAATACAGTTTAGACGGCATTAAAATGCACCGCCACTCGTTCGGCTAATGACATCACGTAAAGCGGCGCAAAACTCGCGAAATTTCGTGTAATGCGATTCAAGGGCGATCATTTAATTGAACTGATAATAATTATGAGCAAACCTCAGACACGCCTGAATGTATCGCTACTTTCATGAACGCCCACCGTGACGTTTTTTATCTCGATGAATTACTTCATATTACGTTACCGTGAACGTGCTCCCTTTGGAGGTGAATGTGATAGAATGACAAATTATGCGCAGCACACAAGGTGGAAAATAAACCAATTACGGGTTAACGTTGATGAAAGGATAAGTACGTGAAAATAATTTTTTTTCCTTTGGCGCGTAATTTCATTTTGAAGGGGTCCCGAAGATCCTTTCAATATCCTTCATGTTTTATTCAAAATAAAAGTAATTTTATGCCATCAAGCTAAACGATTCCATCTTCTGATTTATGATGAGCGAAAAATTGGTACAAGACAAGGGAACGTGGAACACAAAAAGGGACAAAATGAAATCTAAAAATGAGACCTCGGGAGTAATCAGATTTTGAAAAATTAATCGGAGGTTCTTTTTTTTTTTGTTTTTTCCAGCGTTTCAATTTTTTTACTCTCGTGCGACAGAGACGTTTTGTGAAGGGCCATGAAAAACGCACGCGCTTGGAAAAGAATCGCGAGAGGAAAAAAAGAAGTCGTTATGTCAAAAGAAGAAAATAATATAGAACCGCTATGGAACACATTCGTAGTCGGTGCTTTATTAAATTTTTTATCACGACTAATTACCCAAATGGATCAACAATAAACATAACCGAACTGTTTTGCCGCGCAGTTAATGAGCTCTCTCATTTGAATGGATGCTAATTAGAGAATCGTGCAAACGCACACTGTGGGCTCATTGTAATTTTTTTTTCTTCCACCAACGAACCTATTTTGAACACATCAAGTAGATCGATTTTGTATCAAGCCATACATTTATCGTGTTTAATTGTCTACGAAATTGATGAAATACTGTTACTCCCTGCGATCATTAATTCGTAATTTTTTTTTTTAATACGCACTTTTAATATGGACCGAATTATAATTTAATCGTCTGATTATATCAGAACAGTTAATATCATTATCCCGCGTCTGGTATCAACCAAGTTCAATTGGTAGTTAACTTCGTACCAATTTTTTCGATTGATGAAAAAAAAATGAAAGAAAAAAAAAAGAAAGAAACGAATTTGCATGGGAAGGGAATATAATTTTTATTTTTCAATCTGCTGAACTTATGTTAACGATCTTGTGTACAAGCCGGGAGATCGTTTGCATTTGCATCTGGTTTTTCGATCGGTGCGGTTTTTTCTGCCAAGAGCCGTTTCCTTATTCCGGTGCAGGGCAGCGCACGCGAATATACAGTGCCCCGCGGCAGATACGCGTGCCTTCGCACGATCCTAGACAGCACAGCGGCGTTAATTACAATGACCGAGTGGATGCGCCAATTAGTTCGCTGAATTTCTATCCCTGTGACTTTTAACGCGCACATGAGTTAATATCGGGCGCCCCATTGCGCGCAACAGTTTACACGTAATGCAAAAAAAAGTAGGCCGTAATTATGTAAACCGCGTTTCGTTTCCGAGACAAACAAAACGCAACTGATTCGAAGTGGTCAAAAAGTTTTTAATGAAAATTTCAAGTTTACAAATTGATAAATTCAAAACAAATGAAAGAAAAACTAATTTAGAATTTAATCAAAAATGTCCAATTAAAAGTTATGCAAAATTGTTTTTATACAATTTCAAACTTTATGTGAATTCTACAGATTGAAACAAACAAACAAAATGAATAATAAATAAAACCGGTTTTTAATTTAGCCAAAGGATTTTCCTGCAGTTATAAAAAAAAATTGTTTGATACAATTTCAGATTTTATCGCAGAGAGAATTTTTTTCCCATTATGTAACATTGAAATATACGATATTTATTGTTTGGAAAATTTGATATTCCAAAAACTCCGGCTGGTGAACAGAGCTTTCATTCAATACGAAACTTGATCCGTTTCTAAACGATGGCGCCGCACATCAGTTTGCTCAAGTTTTTTTTTTATTCATATACATCCTGTCAAAATAAAAGAACCAATTAAAAAAAAAAGATTAAAATTTCTAAACAACAAAAATTATTTATTTCGATGAATTTGAAATCAAAAAATATTATATTTGAAATACTTTGAAAAAAATTGTATAATTCATTTCAGTATACCTCTCTCACCATTAAATATAAAATTGCACGGTGTTTTTATCAGTTGGATACACTCGGTAGGATGTTTTTGCTTCATTTATGGAAGAAACAGCGAAAAAGGTAAAAGCTCGGAGGACCTGGCCACTGGAGAGAAAAAAAAAAGCAACGTCGCGCGGTGACACGGTGCAGTGCCAAGGTAAAGATAAGAAGTCCGGAAGTACGCGTTGCGCCTGACTCATGGCCAGTGCTCTTTCTCCGCGAGGTAATAATTAAACCTGAAGTGCGAATATCTGTGGCGGCGCTGCGAAAGTCGAGGCCTTTATCGGATGAAACCAATTCGTACGAGCGAATTCCACAAATTGTTGCATCGCAGCTTCCCGAGAGCAGCTTCTTATAGGAAGTTAAAGAAATTCAGCCGTATAAAGTCATGGATTTAGATTAAGGTATAAGTGTGATTTCAACTTTTTTTAGTTATCATTTTTGCAGCTTTGCAAGAACGACTTGTTATTTTTGTTTTATTTCTTTTTGTTTGTTCACTTTTTCTAAATTTATTCCTAGCAAAAGTGGCAGTTAAAGTCAAACTGTTTGTAGCTGAAAAACGTTATTACACAACACTGCATTTCGTTGAGAAAACGTATACATGGGCAATCTTCAATAACGATTTAGATCAAATTGAAAGCGTTTGTTATGAATTTCTTTGGTAAATATAGACATTAAGAGTAATTGCCGGCATTGATTGTGGACAATCAAACGAGAAGTGGTTTATTGCAATTTGTAAAGTACGATATTTATTTATTACCAAATTATACTCCAGGCATAGTTCAAAGAGAAACAACTTTTACGATACCAAGCGCGATTGATCCTAATCGCCCTTACTTCGAAACAAAATGTTAAAAATTTGAAACACGAAAATACATAAGATACATACATTTTGAAACATGCTCGTACACTGTAAACAATAAAGTTTAAAAATAAAACAAGCTTTAATTTATCACATTAGAATTTTCAAGTTAAAATCTTCTAACATATATGCTCTAAAAGTCAACTTTTATTTTTTACAGTGAAATAAAAGATGTCATTCTGAGAAAAATCTCTTGGAAGGAAAAGAAAAAAAAGTTTATTTGACTTTACCTTGAAGTGTTGAAGAGATTAATTTTGGTCCCAATAGGATATTCCTCAAATAACATCACAGCGTAAAGTTTAAAATCCAAGAATGTTTGCGGGTCGTAGAAAACCACACTGAAACTGAACCAGCACTCGCAAGCACAACTGAAGAAGGAAAGAGCAGAGTTTTTCGCGCACTGTCACGATAGGTCGAGCGTAAAAATGCAAAGGAGTCGAAAACGAAACGGTCCGAAACGCGAAATGTCCGGTGGCGAGAACGCGAAAACGAAACGCGGTGCAGCGCAACAGAGGTGAGCGTACGCGCACGCCGCGTGCGGAACTCGATGAAAATACGTACGTACACGCGAGGGAATCTAGGAAGCGGCAGAACGAGTGCACTCGATAACGGTAACTTCTTTAGACCCGTACCGCAACACAGCCGAGAGGGGCGACTCTCGCGGACAAGAAACGAGCCAATCATCCGTCCGCGGATTCTTCATTTCTCGTTCGACGGCTCGGCCACTTGTCTCGTTGCGTCCACGCCACCGCGGTCAAACTAGCAGTACAACCGATGCGACTGACCGAGAGTAACAGTCGTCATTTGTCCCAGACGTTTGTTCGCGTGACCGCGGATTAATTAGCCAGCCCAGAGTTCCAATCAAACAATTCTCCGAACTTTACTCAAACAATTATTCAACGATTTTTCACAGAGAAAACTATATTGTAACAATTACTATGTTTTATTGTAAGGGATACAATTGAGTCATTACAAGTCACATCAGCAAGCATTAAATTCAATATGGCTCCAAATTTTCAGAAAGTTATTTTTAAATGTAACCATAAACTAATCCCGAAATTTGTTTCTCTTAATTGAATGCGAATTTTAAATTTCTAGGATTCAATTATAATTATAAGAGAAATTATTTGGGGGATTTTTTAGTGTCTGCATTTAGAAACTTTTACAAATTTTGAGCCATATTTAACTTCGTGCTCGTTGATTTGACCTGGGATGACTCGACATAGTATATTGTAAAAATAGTGACTATATAAATGTTAGAGACACATTGAATGTAGTAAAGTATTTAAGTCTATATTGTACCTCTTCGTGACGTAATTGAATTAAACAGAATTTAAAGTTTATACCTTAATAATGTCTCAATGAAGTTGAAATACATTAAGAATTAGGATCAAAAATTTATTTTTACATAAATGAATATACAAAAATATAAGAATTATAATGTGCACATTTTTATATACAAGTATAGAGTGCTATAATCAATATAGAATTAAAAGATTAAAAATTGAAATTGAATAGCATGTCGTTGATCAAAATATTTTGTATAATTTCAAATATTGAAAAATTTGTACTAAATGATATGGTTACAGCCCCTTTACAATTGAGTAATAATGCCAAAAATACCAAAGTCAACACAGACTTTGAAATATCATTTAATATCGTTACAATGTACGTGGAAAATTTACTAAAAAATTTACAATATGGAGTGTGTAAATTATAATGTGAAAAAGAATAATCCGAGGAATAATCTACATTATATGATATCATTTTTATAGTGTATTTTAAATCTATAATCTTCCCAAGTAAAAATTTGGACTAGATTTACGCAAGAAACTGGCTAGATTTTACTGGTTTCTGGCCAGGTCCTGGCCAGGAAAACTAGCCAGGTACAGGC